>JAKJMR010006950.1:0-11172 GCA_024449315.1 Daboia siamensis | reverse complement strand
ATTGGTGAGCTTAGCTAGATCCTTTATTTGGGGGTGGAGTGGGGGGGTATTGACTGTTTGGCAATCCTCTCGATTTCAGCCAGAGATTTTCAAGCTTTATCTAAAGAAGCAGGGGTGGGTGGGGATCTTTTACCTCATTTTCATTTCTTTTTTAATTCCTTCTCCCGCCTTGGTTCTGCAGTGGGCACTGTGCAAAAAGAGAAAGATTTTAAGAGATGACAGTTGATTAAATGTTTTGCTTCCCAAAATCAGGATGTTGGTGCTGACATTCAAAACACTTTTCACAATTATGGTCCCGGACTTCAGAATGCAAATGAAAACGTACCAATTCGAGACCATAGTTGGGATTATTGAAGACATTCTGGGCATTGTTAAAATCAGTAAGAAAGGGAGAATTGGAATGGATGATATAATCAGTTTCTATTTGTTTATGAGAGCACAGTGATCTAGGAATACATGTGGGACGACTTACAGATTATATTTGCCTAGAAACAATATTATTTGACATCAAATAATTTACCTTTAAAAGGAGAAAGCTGCAAAGATTAACTGAGAGTATGACAATGGATGCTGTCTAATCCTTCAGAGTGATAGGGGTGGAAACTGTTTCAATTTAGGAATTATTCCCTTCTTAGTAAATGTAATACTACCCTTTTCCGTGTAAAGTTTTGTAAGAAAAGTCTTCCCCACTTTGTTTCCTTGCTCACAGGTTTGAAGTGGGCAGTACTGCAATGGATGAAAGCTGGAAGCTGGAAGTGAGAAAGGAATTTCCTTGGGAAGATAAGCAATTATTATACTAAAAGCGTCTGTAGAGCTCTTTGATGGAGGTAAGTCTTATGAGAGCTGAATCACTAGAAATGTAAAGTGTTGTGAAAAGAAATGCTACATGAGGAATGCCAGCTATTTTACCAAATAATCTCAATCAAAGTTGTATTATTTTCAGTCTACACGTCAACTCTTCCACCCCTTGTTTTCATAGGTCTTAACCATCTTACATCAGAACAGCTGAAAATATACCCCTCTCCATGCTCTATTGGGAGATGGGAAATGCACACAACTGAACTTAAACCAAAGTCTGATCTGAAACATCTATGGGACTTGGACTCATCTCCTGCCTTTTAATGTAGTTCCTTGCTTTCAAAGGTTGCCCTCCCCTGATACAGTAGGGACAATAGGATAACTTGTGTTATTCTACTGATAACACAAGTTCTGTAAATATCAGCTTTTGTATCTATTTAGTCAGTTTGGGACAATTGATATTGTAATGCATCTAAAATAATATCCTGAGAGAATTTGCTTGGGTAGAGGCTAATTGCGAGATGAAGGGAAATGAAAAACTAGGATTAATCATTGAGATTTCATGTATCAGACCTCAATATCATACACTCCACAGGTTTTTGACTCTGAAACCTATGGAAATATGCTATATATAATTATGTTTTTTTCCTTTTTATAGTGATAGATGAGATGTATCTGAGAAGTACAAACTGGGATAATCAATCCATTGCCTATGAATTTATCTTCCAGACATTCTCCACTGTTCCTGAGATACAATATCTTATCTTCACATTCTTTCTTTTACTCTATCTCATAATCATTTTTGGTAATATCTCCATCCTTTGGATTATCTTTACTCTCCGTTCCTTGCACACCCCCATGTATTTCTTCCTAGCCAGCCTCTCTTTCCTAGAAATTTGTTATACTACTGTGATAGTACCTCAAATGCTTGCTAGCATTTCTGATTTCCACAGAACAATCCCATTGGTGAACTGTGGCATCCAGATGTTCTTCTTTACAACACTAGGAAGCACTGATTGTTTTATGTTGGCTGTCATGGCTTATGATCGCTATGTAGCCATCTGTCACCCACTTCGCTACACCCTCATCATGACCTGGAGGGTTTGCATGTGGCTGGTAATTGGCTCCCTGATCTTTGCCATAGTGCTGTGTCTGCAGCTAACCGTCTTGGTTTTCAACTTGCCTTTCTGTGGTTACCAGCCCAAGATCAATCATTTCCTATGTGATGTGCCACCTGTACTACAGTTGGCATGTGCTGACACCCATCTCCACCAAACTACGCTATATGGTATTTGCATCATGGTTATAACAGTTCCCTTTCTTCTGATTTGCATATCATATGTCTGTATTGTGGCTGCTATTCTGCGGATTAAGTCCACATCTGGGCGACAGCAGGCCTTCTCCACCTGCTCCTCCCACCTGACAGTTGTGATCCTACAGTATGGAGTCTGCAGCCTTGTGTATCTGCATCCCAAGTCCAGCAATTCAGAGGACGAGGATAGAAAACTGGCTCTTATATATACCTTTGTCACTCCCCTCCTGAACCCTTTGATCTATACCCTGAGGAACAAAGATATCAAGCAGGCTTTCAGGAAGGTCATGAAGAAAATGATTGCATCTCAGACTTGAGTCTCAATTCATCTATAACTAGTGCTTTTTTTGTAAAAGAAAAAGGTGCCGGAACTCACACGTCATCCAACCCGCCTTGCCTACCCTACAAGGTTCCATCCAAAAAACGTGCCGGAACTCCGTTCTGAGCGTTCAATGAGAAAAAAAGCCCTGCCTATAACATTATTATACCCTCAAAACCAGTTGTGGATTAGCATTATCACAGAAAGAAGGAATCTTGAATCCTTTGGGTATTTGCTGAACATTTACCAGCATCTCTTAATGTTGTTCATATTATCTGGTGTTCTGGGTTGTATTTTGTTGCTGGTTCTCTACTTCTTAATTAAGTACACTGTGGTATGGATCTGACTCAGCCTGAGATCTTTTAATTATGGACATCAGGTTGTCGGATATTCTTTCAGAAAACATCAAAACAAAAGCCTTATTCCAGCATATTCTAATTCTGCACCTGGCAGAAATGAATTTCCATATCTGTATCCTACGGTGGTATGTTTTTATAGGCAAATTAGGCAATCACCTTGAGTGCCTAGTTAAGTGGGCTATCAAATTTCAAGGAAAAAAAACTGCTTAGATATCCATTGCTCGTGGTTGATCTGTGTAGTTCTGGTACTCTGTGAGCTTGGTTGTTAGCTTGCGGGCATTTCCTTACGCAAGAAGGTAACATCATCAGTGCGAACGAGTGTGAGGTTTGCTCCTTGTTTCTATGTACTACTTTCTCCTGCCACTTTTGGTGGGAATGTATGTTCCTCTTTGGTGTCTCCCTGATTAGATTTCATACCATCCAAAAGAGGCAATAAAAAGCTAAAAGGACTAGTGTAAGAGTCCACATTCAGATAAGCAGGGATCAACACCAAACAGAATAACAGAATAACAGAGTTGGTAGGGGCCTTGGCTGTCTTCTAGTCCAACCCCTGCACAAGTAGAAAACCCTATAACATTTCAAACAAATGATTGTCCAATCCCTTCTTAAAAACCCACAACTTCCAGAGACAAGTTGTTCCACTGATTAATTGTTCTAACTGGAACACCCACAACTTCTAGAGACAAGTTGTTCCACTGATTAATTGTTCTAACTGTCAGGAAATTTCTCCTTAGTTCTAGGTCGGTTCTCTCCTTGATTAGTTTCCATCCTTTGCAAACAATCAGGCTGAAAACAATACTCTAATCACAGAACCACCATGGAGGAAACTACACTCCACCAAATCTGGCAGAGCAAGCTACTGCATATAAAGATGAAGCTAATACCACACTCGCTTGTGCTGATCATATTACTTAGCTGGGTAAGGTAATGTATACAGCAAAGCACTACATTCAGACAGCATCAAGGATTCCACTAAAAGCAATCTACAATTTTAAAATATAAAGTATATTTTCTTTGGGATTTGGGTACGGAGAATTGATTTTATGTTTTGCCTATGGCACCAAATGCTGGCAAATACTCTGCTTCTGTCAGTTCAGTTGAAGACTACAGTATATAAGACATACATGATTGAAACTGGATTAATTTTCTCTTCCATATTTTTTTACTATGGTGTCTAATTAAAAAATGGAAGAGGTTACAAGTTGAGAGCTTAAAAGTTAATTTAGAATTTCATGTGGCTTTATAAAGGTATGGCTTTATAAGAATATTGGATTTCTTTCAGAAGATTTTTATTGAATTTTATTAAATTGAAGCAGTTTGTTCTTCTGACTCTGTCACATTCACTTCCTGATTATAGTAAAACTAATCTCAGTTCCTGCTTTACCCAAAATAAAATTAATTTCTTCAATTAATTCACAGTTTGTTGATTGTTATTCAAATATTTACATTTTAAAAATAAAATTTAAGTTTCTAAGGACATGAATTGCAAAGTTGTGCAATCTCTTTCCACATTGTCATGTCAGGTGCAAGAAATCAGGAACCAAGGTTGTTCAAAAGAGTACAAGTTTAATGCATGCTAGATCACTACAAGGATTGAAGCAACTTGGCAGTAGATAAGAATCAACAGAATTTAAGGAAGTCTGGATCTCTGGTGGGCATGAAGGGATTCCAAACTGATGACACACTTGACCCCTCTTTCAAAGTCATGACCTGGTTCATGACTTACAGAAAGCGCTCCAGGGCGTTATCTGGTTGCAAAGCCATCTGAACATTTTGACGAGACGGGATGGGCTGGCCTGGCACAGGGATAAGATCTATGTACCCCATACAATGAGACAGAGGGTGCTGTATCAGTGTCATGATGCCAAGCAGGTGGGACATTTTGGGTTTTTGAAAACCTTACATTTGGCTCACTGGCAGTTTTGGTGGCCGTGTATGAGACAAGAGATCAAAGACCACGTCCAAGGTTGTCACACCTGTGCTACTGTGAAACCCTGTACGGGGAAGCTGTTTGTTCTGTTCCAGCCTACTACTGGCCCTGCAGAAATGTCAGGGACAACCCCTTTTCAATAGTCAATAGGCTGAAAGTAAGCCAACCAAATTTATTTACACAAATGAAACGAAACAGATCCAAAACAGAGCAAAACAAATACTAACCACGACTAAATCAGAAGCTGTTCAAACGGTTGCCTTCAGCAACCAGCACCTCCCACACATTCCCCTTTTAGACACAGTTTCAAGGCGTGGCTTCTCTTTGCCTCCTCCCGAGGTGCCTCATTGCCTTCCTTTGTTCACTCCTGCTTGTCTGCCTCCTGCTTCGAGCATCCTTGAACAAAGCCAGCTGTGAATCATCTTCGTCCAGGCTGTCAGGCTCACACAGCTGGGTCTGAGGAGGAACAAGAGGGGAGGGGCCTGGTTGAGAGCTCTGCGATGCCTCAGAACTTTCCTCTGCAGGCTCTCCAATCCCCTCCTCCTCCTCCTCCTCCTCCTCCTCCTCCTCCTCCTCAGAATTGTCTGATTCAGCTGCCGAACCCACAGGCTGACACTGAATCACAACACCGTTGGAATTACTCCAAACTGTAGCAGACCCTACTAGACCCTGGCAGGACATTGCGATGGACTTTGTAGTCGAATTGCCAGAGAGTCGTGGCTATAATGTCATCTGGACCATTCTCCAAACAAGCGCATTTTGTGCCATGCAAGGGATTACCATCTGCCAGGCGGCTGGCATGGATGTTCATCACCCACATATACCATGTTAGGTATATGACTATGGCCTAACTGGTTGGGTTGGCAATATATATAAACTATGATTGTATTGTTGTAATAGAAACTGTATTGTATTACTTTAAATGTGTGATGATTGGCCAACGCTGTTTTTCCAACAGCCATAAGAGGGAGCTAGGAACATAGCTTCTTTCTCTCTGTTATTCTCTCTGTTACATTTGCTGTTACTTGCTGATTATTGTGGTTTGTGGGTTTGCTACTGTTTGCTAAATCTGAAGAACTGTGTTTTGACTTACGGAATGGTAAGAAGACTCTGTATTGGATAATCCTTGGACTATTGTTATTTTGCTATCATCTCTTCTCTCGTGTATGACCTGGACTGATTTTTTCTTGGATTGTGCTATTGTATTATTCCACAAGTAAAACTTTTTCACACACCTCAGTGTATCTGTGTGATTGCTGCGTAAACTTGACTACTCTCAGTATCCTCTTTTTCTGTGCAGGCAGTTGTTAGCTCAAGAGGTACTCTGCACATCATTATCATATCGCCTACATGGAGTGGCCCAACAGATCATCTTGGATTGGGGGGTGCAGTTTACAGCTCAGTTCTGGAGGGAGTTTGTTCACTTTATAGGATCCTCTCAAGGCCTCAGTTCGGCATACCATCCAAGTACCAATGGGGCAGCAGCGCGAACAAACGCCATGGTGGAGTGGTATCTACGATGCTATGTGTCGTATCAGCAATCTAATTGGGTGGACTTGTTGGTGTTTTCTGAGGTGGCACATAATAACACAGTGCATAGCAGCACTGGGTTCTTCCCATTCAGGGTGGTGTCTGGCCATGACTTTGTCCCCATTTCCGAGTATGTCCAGGGGGAGCCTCTCCCATGCCAACCCAGAGAATGGATGAGACAGGTGGGGGTGGTGTGGGAGACAGTAAAGAAAGCCCTAGTTAAGGCCACAGAGATGAGTAAAGAACAGACGGACAAGAAAAGGAGACCCTTTAAACCCTTCCAGGTGGGGAATTTAGTGTACCTATCCACTATATATCTGCGGCTTCAAGTACCCTGTAAAAAACTTGGTCCCAAGTTCCTAGGGCCTTTCAGGGTGATACAAGTTATCAGCCCTGTGACGGTGCGGCTCCGGCTGCCCAAGTATCTGGGTGAGATACACCCAGTCTTTCACAGCAGCCTGCTAAGGCTGGTCGGGGTATCACCCCATGGAACAGAGGAGGGCTGTCCAGGACCTATACATGATGGTCACTTCGAGGTACAGGAGATCCTAGACTCTAGGGTGCAGAGGGAGAGGCTGCAATATTTAATATTATGGAAGGATTATCCCATGACAGAAGCCTCATGGGTGAAGGAGATGTATGTCCATGCACCCCACTTATTTCAGACATTCCATCGCCAGCATCCGGGGAAGCCAGGTGGGGGAAGGGCAGAACCTTCTGGTCAGGTGGACGATCATTCGCGTGTAAACTCTTGTCTTCCAGGTGGAGCCCTGGTAGGGGGAGCTGCCTGTCAAGCCCCGTGGGCCTGACATTCCATGTGGGGGGCAGTCTCTTGTGCTGGCCCCTCTCCCCCAGTTCCTGCCTCGAACAGTCTCCTCATGGGGTCTACCACCAGGCAACCATGTCACTCGCCCGTCCCTACAGACGCTGCCGGCCTTCCTGAGTGTCCTGCTTCCTCGGCCGGCTGCCAGTTGCTTCCGGGAATGCTGGCAGGTGCGGCTGCACAGATGGGCCTTCCTGCTGGGCCTGCCGACTGCCAGCTGATCCCTGCTTCCTCGGCCGCCTGCCAGCTGCTTCTGGAAATGCTGGCAGGAGTGGCTGAGCAAACAGGCCTTCCTGCTGGGCCTGCCACCGAACAGCTGATCCGGGAGGCGATGGAGGGTGCTGCCGCCGAACAGCTGTTTTAGGAGGCACTGGGGGTGGGTTGCTTTACAGGGGGGTAGCAGGCTGACGAATGCGCATGGGGATGGCATCTGAAGACAGCAGCAAATGGAGCTGTAGGGGGAGGAGGGTTTATATGGATGTGTGGGCGGATGTTGGTCTATGGATTGAGGGCGGAGCCCTGTACCTGGCAACTATGTAAGCATTGGGAGCGATGTACTACGAATGCTGACTTTGTTTCCACTTTATGTGCATTGGAGCTGAATAAAGCAACCTCTGTTTTGTCACACGTTCCTGCTGGAGATTCATGTTTGCTTCCATTCGAGAATGTGTATTGACATCACCCTTGTCATATTTATTTATTTATAAAATGTATTGGCTGTCCATCTCAGCATAGAGTAACTCTGGGTGGCTTATAGTCATAAAAATGTATCTACACATATACAATTAAAACATAAATAAATTAAAATCAAACATTAAAACCTTAGGACACATGGGGAGAGTGGAGGCAGAGTGGGAGGAGGTGCAATCTGTTGTTATTCGATCAACCACCTCCACTGTGCTGTTCCCTCACTCTGGCCTCAAGCCAACTAGCAGAGCCATGTCTTTAGCCCTTACCAAAGGATAGGAAGGTTGGGGGCAATCTGACATCGGGGAGCAAGATTTTCTGGAGGGCGGGAGCAAGAGCAGAAAAGACCCACCTCCTAGACCCCTCCAGCTGGAATAATCAGGTTGACAGGATCTGCAGGATGCCTCCACTGCCAACACATATTGTACTTACCATGAGAATTTTTTAAATAATAGACTTCTGGTTTGTGACCACAGCCTGGGTGGATACATGGAGGTGGGCCTTGTCTCCAGCGTCCAGTTTTATCCCGCTGGGGGACCCTAGAAAGGGTCAAAAGTTGCCCTGTAGATGCGACAAGCAAGGGGAGGACCCCCACTTGATCCGGGACAGCTCTTCAAACTGACGGGGAAATGACCAGCCATAGTAATATGGCTCGTCACTAAGCTGCTGACAGCCAAAGTCAAATTTACTACCAAGCACTTTGAAAGCAATGTGGATGAAAGTGGGTGAGATCTTATCTTCTCTTTACCCTAAGTACCTTCTTCCTGTGAAAGCTCTTTGAAGTATCTTCCCCCTGTATCTTCCCCCTGTGAGGAGAGAGGGAAGGGAATTTCCATCCCACCTTCTAAGAATAGTGGTGTCTGACTACCCAGAGGAATCAAAGCTTTAAAAGAACAATTTTGATCTAATTGGATTCATGTGTTTCTGAGATTTGGGGACCAAAAATTTTCCTATCTTTGCTGGAGGCTTTTGTTTCTATCTACAAAAAATAAATAAATCTGGAAAAAATTAGAAAATTTTTTTTAAAAAAACTTTTTTTAAAAAAAGAAAATCTTAAAATGATATCAGTGACATCTTGTGGTGATGTTTGGCATGGCAATTTGTTATTTCCTAAAAAGAGACTTGGCTTAGAGCCCAGAACATAGATAACACTTTCTTGACCTTGGCAACATCTGTGAGAGATTCAACATAAGAGAACAGCTTGGCAATAAAATTGGCCTTCTTGAATTGTGAATGTAAACTTTTACTGACTATTGGTTAACAAACAACTTTTACTAGAAAGATGGATAAAGACCAGGAAAAAATTCTTGCCATGTTGAAAGCAATACATGAAACTATTCTTTTAGCTTATGATAAAATGCGACCTAAATTAAAATATCAAGATGCCAGCTTAGATGCACAAAGCTAAACTTCAACTACAACCAAAGAACAAACAATGCAGAAGACAACAGAAGAAGTGGAAAAATTAAATACTAAGACAGAAGACTCAATTGACCAACAAGTACACCTGATGGAAAACCCAGACAAGGAAGTAACAACACTGAAAATGGAAATAACTTTCTATACAAATCAGAAGAAATTTGAGAAAGAAGAAGAACAGACTAAATTGAAGACAAATATATCAGAGCAAATATGGGGGACTGGAATAACAGGATGACAATTAAATGAATACAAATGGGCTAGTCCTTTCAGAAAACTAGCAATCAAATGGTCTCCTTTAATTCAACTATCATATATAAGAATGAAGGGAGATTTCTTTGATGATTTAAAAGCGCTGATATGGAAGCCTAGTTGGCAAAGGAAGAAAGCTAGAATAAGGTTGAAAAAATTGGGGTTTTGATTCATTAGAGGAGATTTTATATTGTCAGTTAGAGGTTTAAAGGGAGATGTTAAGATAAGGGGAATTTTGGTTATTAGATTTAAAATAGCTGGAAACTACTTGAAAATAAGGTGCTGGTGAAGCCGCATTAAGACTTGAATTGCAAAGCCTGGAGCTCTCACTCTCACAAATGTCCAAGCAGGAATCATTGCTCAGAGACGCAAAGCTTCTACAGTTACCTGAGGCTCCAGCCCCTGATGGTGCTAGTATTCCTGCTAATATTGCTTCTATGCAAGTTCCTCTACCTGGCAGAGCACATCCATATTTAGCCCACACACAATTGCCACTGGGTTCTCAATTGTGAAGGCCAGTGCCATCTACAGGTCATGCTAATCCACCAGCCCCAGCGCCTCCTGCTGGCCAGGGTGGACTGGCGGCTCAAATACAGTCTCAGCCAGCACCTGTACCACCAGCAGCTCCAATGCAACTGCCGCATGTCTGGGTACAGGCACAGACGCCACTGATGCCCCCTGCAGGTTATGGTCGGATTGCACAACCTGCACAGCATGTACCTCAACT
This sequence comes from Daboia siamensis, assembly GCA_024449315.1. NCBI lineage: Eukaryota > Metazoa > Chordata > Lepidosauria > Squamata > Viperidae > Daboia > Daboia siamensis. The sequence continues at coordinate 1,016 of JAKJMR010006950.1, read as the reverse complement.
GCATGTTCCTCAACAGACACCCTCTATTGTACCACTGGCTGGTGACCTAAAATCAAAGTGGTCAGGACAGAATTACAGGGCATGGGTCAGTGAAGTTGGCCTATTGCTATGCCTATTGCCTGAAACATGGTGGCTGAAAAGAACCTGGAATGTTTAGAACAGAACAGAACAGAATAGAGCTTTTTCCATTCATAGAGACCTGAAGTTATTTATATACACACTGTATATCCACATGAATTTTCAATGCATCTGAAATGTGGCGATAGAGGAGCAGTTCCTGACTATTACTTAATATAATTATAAATAAGGAGGAGAGAGAAGAGCATCCCCAGGATCAAAGGATTGTTCAGAATGATCAATGAGGTTGATAGCTTCTTTTTTATAATGCTTTGCGAAGCTAATTTTGAACGTAATGCATTAGCTTCTAGAGTATTCAAGGTTTCTGAAAGTGTTAGATGGATCCTGCCAGCTGATTTGGCCACAGTTTGTCCAAAACCTTCTCCACAGAATGCTGAAATAAATTTATTGCAAGCCTTTGGCTTCTGAAGTTTTAATTACTTATTTAAGAACTTTGTAACACTAGGATTCCTAAGGAGAATTGCTTTTGTTTTTAAATAATAAATACTTGACACGTCTTCTGGGTATAATACCTTGCAAAGAAGATAAAGACTAGCCTGATTGGCTGGAGAATAGCTCAGTGAGTAGCTACCTTTGCTTGCATTCCTGTATTGATTCAGTGAATTGGGAGGAACCTGGCTGTATTCAGTCTAACAAGTAACCTGGATTCATCCGAGAGAAGAACTCATAGGTAATCCAGCTAGAAAGCTCACCATCATGTTCATAGAAAGTTGATAAAATTTCATTCCCCTTTCATCTTTTGAGCCAGAAAACATCACCAAGAAGAAGAGAGCCCCCCCGCCCTTTTGTTTTGCAGTCCTGGATCAGAGGCATCATACCAGGTAAGAGTGCATTGGTGAGCTTAGCTAGATCCTTTATTTGGGGGTGGAGTGGGGGGG
>JAKJMR010006936.1:0-16200 GCA_024449315.1 Daboia siamensis | reverse complement strand
TCTGGTGATGTCCATGTGTAGAGCCGTCTCTTGGGTTGTTGGAAAAGAGTGTTTGCTATCACCATCGTATTCTCTTGACAGAATTCTATCAGCCTGTGCCCTGCTTCATTTTGCACTCCAAGGCCAAACTTGCCTGTTATTCCAGTTATCTTTTGGCTTCCTACTTTAGCATTCCAATCCCCCATGATGATAAGAACATCATTTTTTGGTGTTAGTTCTATAAGGTGTTGTAGGGCTTCATAGAACTGGTCAATTTCATCCTCTTCAGCACTGGTGGTTGGGGCATAGACTTGGACTACTGTGATATTGAATGGTTTGCCTTGGATTCGAACTGAGATCATTCTGTCATTTTGAGGATTGTATCCCAGTATTGCTTTTCCTACTCTTTTATTGACTATGAAGGCTACTCCATTTCTTCTGAGGGATTCTTGCCCGCAGTAGTATACCTGATGGCCATCTGAATTAAATTCACCCATTCCTGTCCATTTTAGTTCGCTGATACCTAAGATGTCGATGTTCACTCTTGTTTGACCACGTCCAGCTTTCCTTGATTCATGGATCTTACATTCCAGGTTCCTATGGAGAAAAAATCTTTACAGCATTGGACTTTCCTTTCATCACCAGATACATCCACAGCTGAGCGTCCATTCAGTTTGGCCCAGTCGCTTCATTCTTTCTGGCGCTACTACTACTAGCCCTCTGCTCTTCCCCAGTAGCATATTGGACGCCTTCCGACCTGAGGGGCTCATCTTCCAGCGTCATATTGTTTTGCCTTTTGGTACTGTCCATAGGGTTTTCATGGCAAAGATACTGGAGTGGGTTGCCATTTCCTTCACCAGTGGATCACGTTTTGTCAGAACTCTCTGCTATGACCTGTCCGTCTTGGGTGGCCCTGCACGGCATAGCTCATAGCTTCATTGAATTACGCAAGCCCCTTCGCCACGACAAGGCAGTAATCCATGAAGGTAGATTAAAGTCACCCAAAACTATGAGTTTGGGGAACTCAATCACCAACCCCGAGAGGATGTCGAGAAGCTCAGGCAGGGCTGCTGCTGCGTGACTAGGCGAAAGGTACACCAGCAGCAAGCCCAACTGCGCCTTAGGACCACATCTCAGGAAGAGAGATTCACACCCGACTATCTGGGGAACGGTGGCCTCCCGCGGACACAAGGTCTCCCTCATAACTACTGCCACTCCCCCGCCCCTACCCTGAGCCCGAGACCGGTGTAGCACCCGGAAACCTGGTGGGCAAAGATTAACCAGAGGAATACCACCCTCTGGGCCCAGCCAAGTCTCCGTAATGCAAGCCAGGTCCGCATGCTCACCCTCAACCAAGTCCCGGACAAGAGGAGCCTTATTAACAACGGACCTGGCGTTCAAGTACACCAACCGGAGCTCAGGTGGCTGCTCATCCTCGCTCCCCGGACCTCGGGGCAGAAGCAGAGAGTTGGAGCGCATCACCGCTTGTAAATAGCGGAGATGCCCTCCCGGATGTCGATACGGCCCTCTGTTCCACCTGCTGCCATTCCGTACCGTCGTGGGAATAGGTAATCCCACGACCCGCTCCAGAGCTCAGGAGGCAGCCGACCCCCGCTCCCCCCCCCCACGCGATCAATCCCGTACCTGGCCTGAACAACGGTTGATGGACTACCCCCCTATTTCCAAACAACCACAAGAAATACCCACCCCCCTCCCTAACCCCACAAAAAATTTAACTAAAAAACTAACCAGGGGCCTCTTATTAAATTTATACCGGAGGCCCCTGCCCCTGCCCGGCCATCTCTCAGGGTCCCAACAATCGGGCCCTTCAAGATTAAAAGTGGCAAGAAAGGCGGGTCACACCCAGGAGGGGGGGGCACCCCTGAGGGCGAACAAGTCTGTGCTGGTATAACGAATATAAACCATAATTGACAAGCGAGTCCAGGAGAGGACAGTCCCATGATAATTTAATCAGGAGGATATAAACCAGAGGGTAAGTGGGTGCCACTCAAGCTGGGTGAACCCCCAGAACAGGCCGACCACCATCCTCTCACGACGGTCGCAGCTCTGTTCCCGGGGGTGGTCTGGAACACACACTCTGGGTAGAGCATACCCCATAGAGCTCTCACCTCTAGGGGGCAGCAGATGTAAGTCTAAGCCACCCTCTCACTGTGGCTTATACCCAGGTCCCTCTGAGTCCTTTGGGGATGGTATGCAGGAAAACTAGGCAGATGTTCGTACAAGGCAAAGTATGATAGGCCATAGTAGTAGTCCCATCTACTAATGGCTGGCCACTCCAGGCGCCACCACAATTCCTTCGCCGCTTCACCATTCCAGGCGTTAGGAGAGAAGGTCTGCATTTCAAACTAATTGGAGAATGTGATTTATGACTGATAATTAGAAGAGGGAATTGTGCTTTGATACTATGTGTTTAGGGGAGGAGAATTCAGATTTTGGCTTTGACCATGTACGTGCCAATGCCATGCTACCTGAATAAAGATTCCTTAAGGTAAACAATGCCTCAAAGTTCTTTGAAGAGTTCCATCTGTTAGAACCATGACATTAAGCCAAAATCTACAAACTTTTCAAACTATCTAGGGATCCCGAGCTCCAGTCGCTGTCCCTGACTTGGGAGATAAGCTGATGAAGATTCGCGGAAGATTCCATCATGGAGGAAGAAAAATTGCCTGAAGTCAGCTTCCCGGCAGCAGCTGCTACCCCAGGGGGAGAAGCAACAGCCAGCAACCCAGTGGAGAAAGAGCTTTTGAAGGCCTCCCAGCTGGGAGCAAAACCCAAGCAGCTAGGAGAGCTGATCTGGTCATCAGATTGGGACAAGCCCAACGGAGACTCCAGATGCCTCGAGACACCCTTGCCACCCTCAAGGGCTTCAAAGGCAGATGAGGTGGAGCTACCACGAAGGGATTCCCACATGTCACATTCCCCAGACCGGTAGAGAGCTGCCAGATCATCTGCCACTGAGGACTTGGGTGAGTGGAAATACCTGTCTGCAGCTCGTAGTCAGTCAGTGGAAAATTTGGCAGAAAAATTTGAAGAGCTAGAAGTGAGAAGCGGAGAACAACTCCTGCCGAGAGAGGCCCCCACCCCTCCTACGCAGATCAGAAAGCCTTCCAGCCCCTGAAGTCCCCTGCCAGAGCCTCCAGCCCCACAGTGAGAGAAAACCCCAGTCTGGGCCCCCTGCAACAATGAGGAATTTGGCAGCCCCCACAAGTGGAAAGTCAGCAACCTCTCAGCTTGCAGCAGCTAATAGAGGCCTTGCAACAGCTTGGGATGGTGCAGAAGCCAGGAGATCAGCAGCTGGTGGGAGGACGACTGCAGCAAGGAGGTTGGTCGCCGCCCCCGAACGCACAGCAACTGCTGAGGGGCCCACAAATGAGGGAGATCCAGCAGCAACCCCCACCCATCTAGCAACCATTGAGGGGCCTACAGCAGTAGAGGGTGCCACAACTCCCCGCTGGCCAACACCAGAGAAGACAACAGCAGCACCCACCTAGACAGCAACCTTTGGGAGACCTCTGGCAACTCGGGAGGCCAGTACTACCGGTATTGCAACCACAGCAGGGGGGGTGGCCAGAACCCCTGGACATGCAACCCCTGGAAATACAACAGCAGCCAGGGTGGGGCCAGCAGCAACTGAGAGTGCAACAGCCACAGTGGGGAACCCCGCAGCCATTGTATCAGCAGCCAAGGTGGGGCCAGCAGCAACTAGGGGTGCAACAGCCACAGTGGGGGCCCCAGAAGCCAATGATTGCTCCACCTTTCACAGCAACCTTTGATGGGGACCCAGAGAAGCTGATTTTTTTTTCTCAACCAAGTACGCTCTCATTTGAACCTATCTCATTGGGCCTATCTCTACCTGGACCCAGGCACTATGGTTGATGTGATTGCGTCCAGCTTAGAAGGAGAGGCATCCGAATGGCTGAACAATTTATATAATGAGCAATCCCCTGAATTGGAGGACCCCCACCTCTTCCTCCTAGGACTGAAAGATTTGAGGACCCATCGGTTGCCCTCAAAGCAGAAGAACAAATCCATAAGATAAAACAAGTTGGCAGGCCTGTCCTGGAGTACGTACGAGAGTTTCGCAAGTTAGCCAGTCGGATAGAGAGGTGGCCTGAGCAGTCCATAGTCGATCACTTCAGGGAAGAGTTGGATGATCACCTCTCTCAGGCCTGCATCTATCGAGCAGTACCTGATCAGCTGCAAGAATGGTACCAGGCAATGGTAAGACTAGATGTTCAGCTCGCCTGCTATGAGAAGCCTCCTCCACCTGAAGCTGAGTCAAAGCCAGAGCAACCCAAACGGCAACCACCACCCCGAAAACCTTCAACTGCTGCAACTGTCGAAAGACTCAGGCCACCTGCAGGTGGCCTGCCAATCAAGTGTTTCCGATGCGGACAGCAGGGACATCGAGCAGCAAACTGCTCAGTTCCCTACTCCCAACAGCAGAACAGGCCGGGACCAGCAGCAAGAAAGAAACCTGCACAGCAGCCAATGAGAGAAAAATCCAACTGGATCACACAAGAACTGGTTGCCCAAGTCACATCCCCCACAGAGGAAAACGCCAGGAGTACGGCTGGATCCGCCCCCGCTGTACCCTCTTTCGACAGCGACAATAGAGAGAACGACCCGATGGTGAGTCGACATGTCCCACCTTTCTCACTGTCTGCCAAACTCATAATCCCTAAGTCAGGGGCACAGGTAGACTTAATATGCTAGTCGATTCTGGATGCTCCCGATGTGTCATTAGTTTGCCATTTGCCATGACAGTGGGCATACGAGCAAAACTGCTCCCCAAACACGTGAGGCTTGAGCAAGACGATGGCTCCCTGATGGGAGGGACTCTTGTCACGCAATTAACTGAGCCCCTACGCCTAGAAATAGGTGAGCACCGGGAGTTTATTCGCTTCCTGGTGGCTCCAAAAATGACTGAGGCTGTGATCCTAGGATTAGCCTGGTTGGACAAATGGAAGCCGTTTATCTGGTGGGAGAAAGGAATGAGAACTGTGACACTACCTATACAAAGGGGTTCTGGTGTATCTTGATGACATCTGATATACAGCACGAATATGACTGATCATATAAAGGTGGTGAGAGAAGTGTTAAAGAAACTATTGAATGCCAAACTTTATGCCAAAGTGTCAAAATGTGAATTTCACCAGACCCGATTAGATTATCTTGGCTACCGAATTTCCAACGAGGGCATTGAAATGGACCCTGCCTAAATGAAGGCAATAATTGAATGGCAGCCCCCAAAGACTCACAAACAGCTCCAGAGCTTTCTAAAGTTTTGCCAACTTCTATTAATTCATTGCCTCCTTTGCTGAGATTGCCCTACCCCTTACAGAACTACTCAAAACAGGCAGAAGAGGGAAGCCGCAACTGGGCCAACCACTAGCATGGACTATGAGTTGTCAGACAGCTTTTGAGAATTTAAAAAGACTATTTGCTGTTGAACCGGTCCTAAAGCACCCCTGCCCAGGGGAGCCCTTTGTAATTCAAGCTGACGCCAGTGACGTGGCAGTCGGAGCTATATTACTGCAAAAGAACAAAAGTGGGGTCTTGCAACCCTGCACCTACACCTCTAAAAAAATTACTGAAAGCGAAAGGAGATGGGCAGTCTGGGAGAAGGAGGCCTTCGCAATTAGGTGGGGCCTATTAAAATGGCGACACTATTCAGAGGGGAGCAAGGTGCCTTTTGAAGTATGGACAGATCACAAAAATTTAGAGGCACTGAAAACTCTCTGCAAATTGTCCCCAAAGCAAGTGCAGTGGGCATAGTACTTTAACCATTTCAACTTCACTCTGAAGTACATACCGGAAGGAAAAAACTTCCTAGCTGATGCGCTATCAAGATTGCCCGAGTACAAAAGCAAACGCGAAGAGGTTAACGAGGCAATTATCTCCAATCCACAAACTGATGCTCAACTGACGCCCCGCAGGGCCCCTAATCCTGATGACCCTGGGGCAAAGAAAATAAAACAAGAGCTCCTCACCGATCATTGGTTCAAAGACAATGAAACCTCCCTAACATGCAGGGATGGTTTGGCTTACAAGGGGGGGAAACTGTATTTGCCTGAAGTCCTCCATCTTAATGTTCTCTCACACAGCCATGACATAAAACAGGCTGGACACTTTGGATATTTAAAAGCTCTACATCTCATCTGCCGACAATTTTGGTGACCAGGGCTAAAACGGGATGTGGAAAACTATGTCAGGAGTTGTACTCTATGTGCCACCATGAAAAGAATTCCAGGGAAACCCCCTGGGTTACTGCAGCCGGTGGCAGACCCTTCTCAACCATGGGAAGAAATAGCTATGGACATTATAGTAGACCTACCTGAAAGTAGAGGAAATACTGTCATCTGGACTGTGATAGACCTGTTTTCGAAGCAGGCTCATTTCATCGCCTGCAAAGGACTCCCATCTGCCCAATAACTGATTAAATTGTTCCTGGAATATATCTACTGGCTGCATGGCGCCCCTAAGTGAATAATTTCAGACAGGGGGCTGCAGTTCACATTGAAGTTTTGGAGGAGCTTTCTTAAATTAATTGGATCATCTCAAGGCCTATTATCTGCTTTTCATCCATCTACCAATGGAGCCGCAGAATCCGCTAACAAGATGGTGGAGCAATGTCTCAGATGTTATGTTTCATACCAGCAAACAAACTGGACCAATCTCCTCCCTTTCGTAGAGGTGGTTTATAATAATTCTGTTCACAGCAGCACCAGCTACACACCTTTCAGAGCAGCCACAGGAAAAGAGTTCAGCCCAATACCTGAATACCCTCAGGTGCCCTCCGCTTCCCAGACACTTGATCAATGGGTGAGGGGGTGGGAAGAAGTTTGGAGAAACACAAAAACTGCTTTAAAAAAGACTTCCAAGACCTATAAAAAGCAGGCTGATAAAAAGAGGGCTCCCCAAAGAACATTCCAAGTTGGGGAAAAGGTTTATCTGTCAACTAAATATTTACGCCTCAAATTACCCAGTAAATTAGGACCAAAATTCTTGGGGCCTTTCCTCATCTTAAGGGGGGAACAGCCAGTCACAGCCCGGTCAAAGTAGAATTGAAACTCCCTAGGCTTTTATGGAGAGTTCAACCTGTCTTCCACTGCAGCTTGTTGAAACATTTTTGGGGCTCCACTTTAAGACCTCCCCCTAAGAAGGCACCCAGGCCCCTCATAGTGGTGGGACAAACTCACTATGAAGTGTAACGTATTCTTGACTCTAGAATTTTTAAAGGGAAATTGCAGTACCTAGTACAATGGAAGGGATACTCGTCTGAAGCCACTTGGGTGAAATCTAGCAATGTGAAAGCTGACAGACTCATCAAAAGGTTTTATGAGAAACACAACAAACCGAGAGACAGTCCCTAACATACAGTATGCTTTTGTTTACATGACAGGTTCTATCCTTTTTGTAAGGGGGGCCGGATGTCAACACTGCTAACATTGGATGTTCTTGCTTTGACAATATAAGAAGATGCAGCCATTTTCCCCTTAACTTGTGTGTTACTTTTAGAGTTAGAATTAGATCAGACATGTCAAACTTGCAATGTCACGTGACGTCGCAAGATGTATTGGGACTGTTTTGCCATTGCCGGCAATGGGGTGGGCGCGGTTTCCAGATGATGCAACCGGCCCACGGGCCGGCAGTTTGACACCCCTGAATTAGATGATGCTGGGGGGGGAAGGAGGAAGAATGTGTATGGGAATTAGTTAGACATAACAACATCATAGTAGAATGTTTTTCATGGTTGTTTGAAATAAGAAATGATAAGAAATGGCGGGTTGGAGAAATGGAGGGAAGGTCTGCATTTCAAACTAATTGGAGAATGTGATTTATGACTGTTAATTAGAGGAGGGAATTGTGCTTTGATACTTATATGTTTAGAGGAGGAGAATTCAGATTTTGGCTTCAACCATGTACATGCCGATGCCATGCTACTTGAATAGATTCTTTAAGGTAAACAATGCCTCGAAGTTCTTTGAAGAGTTTCATCTGTGAGAACCATGACAGCTGCTGCATTAAATCATGTTGAACACTCACGTCTGAGTCTTCCCCCTACATAGGCTTTGGGCTTCAGTGGTGCCAATGGTGAAGCTCTGGGCTATGTGACCAATGGTAGCGACGGTCAGGGCTTTCACAGTACCTGTGGCGATCTGGGCTTCTAGAGGAGCGATGACGTCTCGAGCCTCCATGTTCAGAGTGGCGGCCAGGACTGTCCATCCTTGCAGGGCTGGAGGTTAATGTTGGTGGCTTTGAAGATGGGGAAGCCACTTGTGCTCCATAGGCGGGGCTGGGGATTCTTTTAGGCATGGATTGGCATCTGCTCCCCCGATCGTGATCACTTGCATGGGAAGAGAGGGTTACTCCCCATTCTTCATCTCTAGCCCCTCGAACCTCTCCAACTTCTCCATGGTTTGGCTATGGGCTGCGGACAGGTACTTCCACTCTCTGGAGTCCTTAGTAGTTGTCAATTTCCTGATTCTCCAATGCCCCAGGGAATGCAATTCTCGAGAGGTTCCCTCTTGCAAATCAACTTTGGTCACTTTTGAAGAACTTGCTTTTGGCAGGGTCGTCTCGAGGGGCTTGGAGTCTCCACTGGGCAGGGTCCACTACGATGACCAGATCAGCTCCCGCATTTTGGGTCTCTCCCCCAGCTGTAACACCTGAGAAGATTCCTTCTCCACCGGTGCGCTGGCTTGCTCTCCCTCTGCTGAGGCTGCAGCCCTGGCCAGTGTGCAGGATCCAGGCACTTCTTCCTTCTCCATGTTGAGATCTTCCCTGAGTCTTTGTCACTCTATCCCTCGACTTAGGGACGGTGACTGGAGCTCAGGACCCCAAGGTGGTTAAGGTAGAAAATGGGCGTTTGAGGGTTAATGTCATGGCTCCCACAGATGAAACCCATCAAAAGAACTTTGAGGCAAAATTCTTCCTTAAAGAGCGTTTATTTGGGAAACAAAGTATCGGCACTATATAGTTGAACTGCAAAACTAAATTCCCTTCCCCCAGATACAAAGTAACAAAGTACAATTCCCACCCCCAATAAACTGCCATAAAACACATCCCCCAATTAGCTTCAAGCGCGGGCTTTCTCCTCAGCTCCTCAGCCTGGCAAAACGTTATCAGCTCATCCTTGAGTTCCTACAGCAGCGTTATTATTATGGCTAGATGAGCTTACATCCCAATCACCACCCCTGCTGCACCTGATTTCTAAAAGTAAGAAAAAGCATGTTAAAGGAATAGAGAAAAGGGCTGCATTTTCATCAGTTGTCAAGAGCAGGAAAATCCAATGTTAGCAGTGTTGACATCAGCCAGCACAGGTTTGTTAAAAACAGATATGCCAAACCAATCTTATTTCATTGTTTGATAAAGTGACTAAATTAGTACACCAGAGAAATGCTTTGGACATGGTATACTTAGATTTCAGTAAGGCATTTGACAAAGTAGACCACAATCTTCTGCTTAGTAAGCTAGAAAAAGGTGGGATAGACAATATCACCACCAGATGGATCTGTAGCTGGCTGACAAACCATACTCAGCAAGTAGTCATCAATGGTACTACATCCACATGGAGAGATGTAAGCAGTGGGGTACCACAAGAAACAATGGTTGGAAACTAAACAAAGAGAGAAGCAACCTGGAATTAAGGAGAAACTTCCTTAACAGTGAGGACAATTAACCAATGGAACAGCTTGCCTTCAGAAATCGTGAGCACTCCATCACTGGAGGTTTTTAAGAAGAGACCACTAGTCAGTCACTTGTCTGAAATGGTATAGGTTCTCCTGCTTGAACAGGGGGCTCTGGACTAGAAGACTTCCAAGGTACCTTTCAGGTCTATTCTATTCCAAAAAGATGTGCCTTCTCAGTGGCCACCTCTACTTTTTGAATAATCTATCCTCCAATATATGGTTGGTCCCTACCCTATAGGCCTTTAGAAATGCAGTTAAGACTGGCTTTTGCCCTGAGGCTTTGGGTCTGGATAGGTAGAGTCCCATTTGCTGTGTGGCAGCACGCTTTAGTCTGGTCACCATTGAATGGTTTTAGCTGATTTTTATTTTGTTTCTTTGTACCTTTAGTTGAGTTTTGTATTTCACCCAGAATCACCTTCTTGAACTGGGTGGCCATATAAATGTTTCCAATAAATAAATCTCATTAAGAATATATAACCTTTGTGAGTTATAGCTTATCTTGTGAAGTATTTGCATTTTTAAATTATTTTTATTTTTATAAATGGTTAGTGGACAGACATTATCTAATAACATTGTAGCAATATTGCAAACCTCTACAAATTGGGGAGAAACAGAACCCCAAAAGACAATAGTAAGCCATTTCAGTATTCGTTGTCAAACAAAACTACAGGTAATCCTTGAGTTATGACAGTTTACTTAGCAACTGCTCAAAGTTACGACATAACTCCCCCCCCCCTCAAGTACTTATGACACAGTCCCAAAGTTACGAATGTTGCAGCACCACGGCAGTCATTCACCCTTATGAACAACCGCACAGGCACTGCAACATTCACCCTGCTTATTCACCTTCGCACCGGGTCTCCACAGGCACTGGTCCTGTGGATACTCACCTTGTGAAGCTCTCGCGAGCCTTTGATTTCTTGGCCTGGTTCGCTGCTTCAGGCCTTCGGTGTGTTCGCAGAGAATGGAGGCCTAAACTACTGCAAGATCAAGCGAGCTCTCACGCTGATCTCATGGCACTTTAGGCCTCTGTTCTGTGCAAACGGAGGCCTGGACAAGATCTGTGGCAAAAGACTTTGCAAACGGAGGGAAGGCCTGAAGAACTGAAGTCTTCCCTCCGTTTGCAAAGCCTTTTGCCATCTTTGCAAAAAGCCTTTGCCATTGAAAATGAAGACTGGGAGGGGCACGCGTGTCCCTCCTACCCTCCGTTTAGGGCAGCAAAGGCCTTTCCTCAAGGCCTTTACCACTGAGAACGGAGGCCCGGAGGGGTGCGTGTGTCCCTCCAGTCCTCCATTTAGGAGAAAGTCCTTTCCTGACGACTGGAGCCTATAGGGACACAATCTCTCATCCCTGCAGGCCTCGGCAAGCCTTTGCTCAAGGTAAAACTGTGGCAGAGAGGCTGGAGAGGAGACAGCTCCCTTGATCATCGAGATCTACATAAGGTAAGTGACCCAGTCAGGCAGGATGGGGGGGGAGGGGGAAGCATGAGATATCTCAGTGGGTTGGGGGAGGCCTTGGTTGGTTGGAAGCACTAAGCCCCCCCATGGCCTTCCCCATCCTGAGATACCTCGTGCACCTAACAACCCGCACATTCAATTAGCAAAATGCGTGGGCGAAAGCAGGGAGTGATCACGTTCAAATTACGTAATTCACTCCTATGAATCCTCGAGTTACAAATGTAATTGGCAGGCTCCATTACATTCGTAACTCAAGGATTACCTGTACATGGATGTGTTCGTGTAGTCACTAGGAGTTAATTGACTTCAAGGACCACTTTATTTTATTGGGAGTACAGCAAAGTTAATTCAAACAGAAAAATTAAAAAGAACAAAAATATTCAAGCTCACTCACTACAAAGCAAGTTTTTGTTGTTGTAATTGGGCTTCTGAATTAGTTTTGACTCTAGGTGGCTACATGGATATCAATTTTCGTTCCCATGCAGCCTAAGAGTAGTTTAGCACCCAATGCAGCCTATCAGAAGAGAAATACTGTTATTAACAGAAAGCAATCATATTAACTTTGAGCAAAAAGAACTGTTAAGATAGGTCCAACAGACTATTGCTGTGATAATTCATTCAATTTCACTTAAGAATAAGGTTTGCTATAAAAGTATATATACTTAATTCAGAGGACTTTACAGAGATGTTATTTCAGGATAATTTCAAAGGAGTCAGTTTTTCATTTGGAAAATATGAAACAAATGAAAAGAGAAAAAAAATCTATTTTCAAAATTTCTAAAATTATCTTTACACTTTATTTTTTTAGGGTGATATATGAATAACTACAAAGGAGTAACAGGGAATGTATTCACCAGTACACAGTAGACCTGCCAAAGCAGAGAGTTCTTGTCAGAAAACAGCAGTCTGTTAACAGTTTCTAATTTTTGCAAAAAATGTTTGCAGTAGCAACCAACATGTTAGCTGACATTTATGCCAAATGTCTTATCTACCTTTATTTATGCAAAAAAACCACCCCACCCACCTCAGAACACTGTACATTTCTTCTTTTAAGCATGAACACAATCTATTTACTGTATGCTACAACACATTGACAGAACTGTAACATGTCACTATTATCTCATCTCTCCAATCTGTTCAACCTTATTTAAGTGCCACCTGTTACCATCCTGAAAATGAAACTGTTAAGAGCAGACATTCATTCATTCATTCAAAGAATCTACAGTGCATTCAGAAAGTATTCAACCCCCTTCACTTTTTCAAATTTGTTATGCTGCAGCCTGATTCTACAGCTGTTGAAATTCATTTTTTCCTCATTAATCTACACTCAGTACCCCATAATGACAAAGTGAAAACAGAATTTTAGAAATGTCTGTAAATTTATTAAAAAGAAAAAACTGAAATATCACATTGGCATAAGTATTTAGACCCTTTGCAACACTTGCAATTTAGTTCAGATTCCTCCCATTTCTCTTGATAGTTGCTGACATGTTTCTACACCTTGATTGGTGTCCACCTGCAGTAAATTAAATTGATTGGACATGATTTGGAAAGGCACATACCTCTCTATAGAAGGCCTCACAGCTGACAATGCATATTGTAGCAGAGCAAAAGCCTGCAGAGCTCAGAGACAGGATTACTGCAAGGCACAGATCTGTGGAAGGCTACAATAAAAATTTCTGCTGCAGGACTTCCAGTTTTGCACAGTAGCGCAGCAGCCGAGGGATCGCGGGGTTCCGCTCCTGTGATGACCCAGGGCCCCGAACGGAGGCAAAGCAATCAGTTAGCAAAGAAACAGTTCTTTAATCATTGCCCAAGTTCTCCAAAAGCTCCCACAGAAGCTGGCAAGAGTTCAAGCAATGCACACACAGGCAAGACAGATAACACAAAACCAGAACGTAAATAGTCCTTTTAACTCTCGGCTTGCCTGCAGTCTGTAAGGAAAGACTTAAGACTGTGGCTGTGAAGAAGGAAACCAAACAGTCCGGATTTCAAAGTGACCAGGTTAGACAAGAGCACAATTCACATCTCCAGATAACACGTTTGTTCCCGGCAAATGCCCCACCCCACAGTGTCTCCTTATATCTTAGTCCCCAGGTGTGCCTTGTGAAGTGGGCCGGGACGCTCTCCTCCTGAGCAATTGAGCCTGCCTCCATTGTTCTCTCCTCCTCTCTGCTCTCCTTGCTCTAGGATCAGGTGGGGGGGGGGCTTGCTCCTCACCTGCAATCTGCCTTTCCTGTTCCAAACCTGAAGGGCCCTGGCCTGCCTCAGCCTGCTCTTCCCTACAGTCCTCTGAAGCCACAGACACCCCCTCCTGGGCCTCAACAAAGCACTCCATGTCATCCTCGGAGTCAGGCTTGGACGGACGCATGACAGCTCCCTATGGCTGATTTCTGCCTGCCAGGGGACCCTAAATGGGCCTGAAGTTGCCCCATAGAGGCAACAAAGAAGGGGGGAAGTCCTGCTGATTGTGGAGAGATGGCGGTCGATCCGATCAGTTTGGGAAAAGCCCTCCAGAAACTGGCAGGAGGCTAGCTCAACTTCTGAGTCTAGCCCAAGCTACAAGCAACCGAAGTCCAAAAGTATTACTCCAAGCTGACTGTAAACAACATGTTTGGAACTGGGTAAGAACAATGGTTTTCTCTCTTCCATTTGGAAATTGATTTCCTGAGGAAAAAAAACCCCAAGAAGCAAAAAGCCTCTGAAAGTGAGAAGGAGGGGGATTTTTGCTCCACCCTCCTGCAGATGGAAGCAGCGAATTAAACCTTTCAGGAGGAATAGAAATATATTGAAATAAGAATATAAGACTTAATTTGGGTAAGTTTGAAATTGGTGGAATCTGTTAAGATTTTCCTTTTATATAATTAAAACAGAAGTAAATAAGTGTTTATTACTGAAAGAACTGGTGCTGACATCTAGTAGTGGATGAAAATATTACAACAACAGCTGCTCTACTACAGAGACTGGCAAGGCCCAGGAAAATATAAATTTGATCTTGGTGACCTTCAGTGTCTTCATAAAAAAGAACATCTGTGATTAAAAAAAAAAAGAAACATCTTGGGCTTTCTATAAAGTGAGAATTATAAACTCTAAAAAAAAAGAATTGACCTTTCTGGATTACAAATACTAACTCAGCTGTGACACTAAAGCTATCTGCAGAGAAAGGAAAACCCTGATTTTTGGCTATCATGGAAAACCAGAGATCTGCAGAAAGAATATACCAAGAAAAAACAAATACTTTTCAGAAGGATATCTATGCTATGCTGCAACTAATCCAAACAACAATAATCTCAAACCACGAAGAAATTAAACAACCTTGAAAACATAAATGAACACATCTCCAATTTAACTTTACAACATAAAAATTCTCAGAAAATAAAAATAGAGAGTGAGCAAACAAACAAACAACTGATTACAAGACAGAGGAGAGAGATTTCAAGATGGAATTTAACAATACTAGGAAATATGACTTAACCCAGATGGAAAAAAATCTACAGGGAACTCTGGACATGGAAAAGAAAAGCTACACTTTAAGATTACAAAATAAGTTTGAGGACAAGAAAAAAGATTTGGTAAAATGGATTTTGCCAGAGCTACGAGATCTTGAGAGACAAAAAATAATAAATAAAATCAAGAAAGACAAAAAGGAAATATTTTCAATGAATAAGCCTTCCTATAAAAACATCTTACCTGTTTTGCCTTTTGTACCTGCAAAGAGTACAGAGTAAGAGTAAGCGCCTGTTACTTGTCCCAGCTTCTGCCAACCTAGCAGTTCGAAAGCATGTAAAAATGCAAGTAGAAAAATAGGGACCACTATGGTGGGAAGGTAACAGCGTTCCGTGCGCCTTTGGCGTCTAGTCATGCCGGCCACATGACCATGGAGACGTCCTCGGACAAGCGCTGGCTCTTCGGCTTTGAAACGGAGATGAGCACCGGCCCCTAGAGTTGGAAACGACTAGCATGCATGTGCGGGGGAACCTTTACCTTTACCTTTACTTGCAATAACATTTATAAGTTTATGGGAAGACTCTTTGATTCATCAAAGCATATTGAACAAGAAAGATGTTGGGCAAAAAAAAAAAGGCTAAAGTGAGAATCAAGAAATTAGATGATGGGACTTCCGGGTGGCAAGGCGCCGCCGCCGACAGCTGCTTTTAGCTTGTCAGCTTCGCGGCTTTGTAGAACCGCCGAAAACAGCGCCGATCAGCTGTTTCGGCGGTTCGAAAGCCCCCTCCTCGGGAGAAGAGGAGGGGGTGAGTTTCCAAGTAGGGGAAGGGCTCTCTGGGGCCGTCAGGGCTTAAAGCTCTGGCGGCTGGAAGATTGAGCCCCCCCGAAGCTTGGATTTCTCCAGGCCGCGCAGCGTGTCTGCTCCGTTTTTCCTGGAGCAGAACAAGGCGAACGCAACCATCCCTGCCTACAAGAATGGACTTTGGAAGTTAATGGAAGCAGGCAGAGCGATGCAAGAGAACAAGGAGTAAGTGAACTTTTGAACTTTGGCTCAATCTACATTGAAGACTTAGAAAGTGAAAGTGCGTAGTTGCAAAAGGGGGAAAAAATGGCGGCTAAATCTTCTTCTAAACTTCCTAAAACTGCGGGGGCTTCCCCCCTGCCGCATTCTTCAGCGCAAGTGTTAGCACCTCCTGCACCTCTACCTTCGCCTGTCTTAACAGTTAAAGTTTTGGAAGATGCTTTGGAAAAACATTCACAGCATTTGGCTGAGATGATAGATGAGAAGATGGATGAGAAGCTGACAGAAAAATTTACAGTAATGAGGGAGGACATCTTGCTTGCATTTCAAGGCATGGCGATATGTATTGAACGCCTTGACGAAAGAGTGGAGGATCTCACTCAAAATAATACTAAACTGGATGCAAAGATACTAGAGACTGAGAATGTGGTGGATAAAATTGATTATGACTTGACATTGGTACAATATCATGAAATGGAGTTTGCTGTGAGGATAAGGGGTCTTAAGGAGAATTTAAAGGAAGATTTGAAAAAATTAGTTTCTGTTGCTCTCGAAGACGTGCTGGGAAGGCCAGCTGAAG
>JAKJMR010006935.1:0-17229 GCA_024449315.1 Daboia siamensis | reverse complement strand
ACATCATTTTTTGGTGTTAGTTCTATAAGGTGCTGTAGGGCTTCATAGAACCGGTCAATTTCATCCTCTTCAGCACTGGTGGTTGGGGCATAGACTTGGACTACTGTGATATTGAATAGTTTGCCTTGGATTCGAACTGAGATCATTCTGTCATTTTGAGGATTGTATCCCAGTATTGCTTTTCCTACTCTTTTATTGACTATGAAGGCTACTCCATTTCTTCTGAGGGATTCTTGCCCACAGTAGTATCCCTGATGGTCATCTGAATTAAATTCACCCATTCCTATCCATTTTAGTTCGCTAATACCTAAGATGTCAATGTTCAGTCTTGTCATCTCTTGTTTGACCACGTCCAGCTTTCCTTGATTCATGGATCTTACATTCCAGGTTCCTATGGAGAAAAAATCTTTACAGCATTGGACTTTCCTTTCACCACCAGACACATCCACAGCTGAGCATCCTTTCGGCTTTGGCCCAGTCGCTTCATTCTTTCTGGCGCTACTAGTACTAGCACTCTGCTCTTCCCCAGTAGCATATTGGACGCCTTCCGACCTGAGGGGCTCATCTTCCAGCGTCATATCGTTTTGCCTTTTGGTACTGTCCATAGGGTTTTCATGGCAAAGATACTGGAGTGGGTTGCCATTTCCTTCTCCAGTGGATCACATTTTGTCAGAACTCTCGGCTATGACCTGTCCGTCTTGGGTGGCCCCGCACGGCATAGCTCATAGCTTCATTGAATTACGCAAGCCCCTTCGCCACGACAAGGCAGTAATCCATGAAGGGGAACTAAGAATTAGAGATGTATAAATATGTCTGTTCATGAGCCCTTTGGGGTTCAGACCTTTTGCTTTGTTTAAGCCTTCTGAACCTGTGCATTAAACCTTTCCTTTCTTGATGAGCTGGCGTGAGTCTCTTCTTTCTACAACAAAAGAATGGCACATTTTGGGGCTTGAAGGGCTGATTTTAGAAATTTGGAATGAACAAGTTCTAATGGCACAAAATTGGAGAAGTGGTTCAGCTAGGTACCATAAATAGGTTGTGCTATTGGCTCGGCTTCAAATAATTTGAGTACAGTAGGAATTAGCCACCTCTTGTCTTGAGGAATTTAAAGATGGCAGATGAGCTCCTCTGTGCATTTTCAGCAATGTAGTCTCCATGGGCTTTTGTATTGTTTGCAAAATGGATGACTACTCCTAGATATTTGAAGCAGGAGACCTGCTTAATCTTGTGGTCATCTATTCTTCAGGAGTACTGTGTTTTCCCCAAAATAAGACCCGGTATTATTATTATATTTTGCCTCCAAAAGAGGCACCAGGTCTTATTTTCAGGGGTGTCTTTTCCACTCACCTTGCAGCAGCAGCACTGACAGCCCCACCCAGCCGGCCCACTTCTTCTGTGGCTGAAGAAGCAGTTTCATTCTGAATGAACCTTTATTGTCAAAGTACAACCATGTATACATTGAGATTGACTGAGCCTCCCTTCGTGCTCCCACCCCCCAACTCACAGTGACAACAAACCTCCATCTTATTACACCATGTGAACTGATTGCACCACACACCGGCCTCGCAAGTCAATTCTGCATAAAGTTTATAAAAATTATTTCCCATTCAAAAGCCTAACAGCCCATGGATAAAAGCTGTTTTTCAGCCTGTTGGTGTGGCTGGCTATACTCCTATATCTCCTACCCGATGGTAGGAGTGTAAAGAGATACCATCCAGGGTGTGAGTCATCCCTGAGAATTTTCCTCACTCTTCCAAGGCAACGAGCCCTGGCGATGTCATCCAGTGGTGTCAGGGGACAGCCCACAATGTCTTGTGCTGTACTCACCACCCTCTGTTGTACTTTCCTATCCGCGGTTGTCAGACCAGCATACCAAACCACAATACCATACGAGAGGACGCTCTCTATAGTAGACTGGTAAAAGAGGGTCATTAGCCATTGTTCTACCCTGTTCTTCCGCAAGACCCTGAGAAAGTGAAGCCTCTGTTGGGCCTTTCTAGCCACCTGGGTTGTATTAACTTTCCAGGTCAGATCTTCACAGAGGTAGACTCCCAGAAATTTAAAGGAGGAAACTCTCTCCACACAGTCCTCCCCGATGTAAAGTGGGGCAGGTTCCTCCTTTTTTCTCCAGAAGTCTAGCACCATTTCTTTCATCTTGCCAACGTTCAGGTGCAAGTTGTTGTTACTACACCTTATGGATAGTTTTTGTACCTCCGCCCTGTATGTTGTCTCATCCCCACCTGTAATAAGACCCACCACAGTAGTATCATCTGCAAATTTAATTATCGCAGTGGATGGGTCAGATGATACGCAGTCATATGTGTATAAAGAGTACAGGTAGGGGCTAAGCACGCAGCCCTGTGGCAAGCCGGTGCAAAGCTTCAGGGGAGTGGACAAAGCAGACCCAACCCTCACTGTTTGTAACCGGTCCCTAAGAAAGTCTTTAATCCAATCGTAGATGGCGGGGGAGAATTTCAAGTCAGTCAGCTTCTCAATGAGAATGCTCGGCAAAATGGTGTTGAAAGCTGAGCTATAATCAACAAAAAGCATCCTGACATAACTTCCAAGTTTCTCGAGATGATTTGCTACAGAGTGTAAAGCAGTAGCTATGGCATTGTCTGTCGACCTATTCCCCCTATAGGCAAATTGATGTTTATCAAAATCCAGTGGGAGGCATGTTCTGAGATGTTGGAGAACCAATCTTTCGAAGCATTTCATGACTACAGACGTTAATGCAATAGGTCTGTAGTCATTCAGGCACTCAACTGCAGTTTTCTTGGGGACTGGGACATTGGTAGCTGCTTTCAAGTACGATGGTACACATGCCGTTTGCAAGATGTTAAAAATCCTTGTCAGGACTCCTGCTAATTGGTCGGCACAATTCCTAACCACTATCCTCAACACCCCATCTGGGCCTGCAGCTTTGCTGGGATTCACAGCCTTCAATACAGCTCTCACTTGGTGTTCACACAGGGTGAGTGGCTGAGAATCAGAAGGCTGGCCAGCAGAGGCTACGGGGTCTGGTCTTTTTACCTTGTAGTGAGCGAAGAAGATATTCAGGTCCTCAGCCAATGAGGCATCGGTGTTAGACATGCTCCTCATACTGCCCTTGTAGTTGGTTAAGTGCTGCAGTTCCTGCCATACTTGCCTCGGATCGTTGTCTGCTAAGTGGTTCTCCACCTTGTGTTTATATTGTTGTTTCGCCATCCTAATGCCTCTTCTGAGATTTGCCCTGGCCTCTCTGTATGTGTCCCTGTCCCCAACCTTAAAGGCAGAATCCCAGGCTCTCAGGAGTGTTCGTATCTCTGCAGTCATCCAGGGTTTACAGTTCTGCAGCTGAGAATGACCTTGGTTCCCACAATAGTTGCTCATGTTTAGACTACCAGAAATACCTTCTCCCACTTCCCCTTCTTGTGGCAACTCAAAATGAAGAAAATGGCTGCAGCCAGGTTTGTTGCAGAGTTGACAGTCAGACCCCCTGAAGAAGAAAACAAACCTTGCAGAGAAAAACAGAAGCACAAGAATCCCTTCCAGGCTTTTGAGGATGTTTATCATAGAATTTCCGTATCAATCTCTCTGCTTTTACATCCCCACTTTTCACCCAAGTAGCTTCCGATAAAGGATACCCTTTCCACTGCACCAAATACTGCAATTTCCCTTTATACAATCTAGAATCAAGAATGTGTTTTATTTCATAATGAGTCTCACCCTCCACCGTAATGGGCCCTGGAGCTTTTTTTGGAATCGGCCTTAACATGGATTCTGTGACTGGCTTTAACAAGCTGCAGTGGAAAATGGGGTTATCTTTCCCTAACAGCTGTGGGAGTTTTAATTCAACTGTGACAGGATTAATACTTCTGATTATGGGAAAAAGACTGAGGAACTTAGGTCCCAACTTCTTACTGGGCAGCTTCAACTTCAGGTATTTAGTGGATAGGTAGACTTTCTCTCCTACATGTAACAGTCTCTGGGGAGATCACCGCTTGTCGACTTGCTCCTTTTATACTTTAGCAGCTAGGGATAAGTCTCACTTAACATTTACCCAAACACTTTGTAAGGACAACACCCACTGATTTAAAGTCTGTGAGGAGAGGGGTTCCTGAAGGTACTCGGGCATAGGGACAAATTCCCTGCCAGTTGTTATCTTAAATGGGGTTAGACTGGTGCTACTATGAATGGTATTATTGTAGGCTACTTCAGTGAAAGGTAGGAGGTCTGCCCAATTAGTCTGTTGATAGTTAATATAGCATCTAAGGTACTATTCCACCATTGTGTTTGTACATTCAACTGATCCATTCGTGCTCGGATGAAAGGTGCACGAGAGTCCCTGGGTGGACCAAATCAGTTTCACAAATGCCCTCCAGAACCTGGCGGTGAATTGGACCCCCCCATCCGATATAATCCTTTTTGGTGCTCCATGCTTCAAAAATATCTTGGCGAGCTTCTGGGCAGAAGGGAGTCCTCAGCAAGTGATGAAGTGAGCCTGCTTCAAAAAAAGTTCTATGACAGTCCAAATCACAGCTTCAGCATCCGTCATTTTAGCATCTAATCTGATGTTATTTTGACTAAGTTCTTCTACTCTCTCATCCAAGCACTCAATGCAAACGGCCATGCATTGAAATGCAAGTAAAATGTCTGCCCTCATTTCTGTTAGCTTCTCATCCATAAGTTCTGTAAGCTTCTCATCCATAAGTTCAACTAATTGTTGAGATTGATTTTTCATAGCATCTTGCAAAACATCCTGCAAATCTTTTACTGTCAAAGCTGGTGCTGGTGCAGGTGCAGGGGGAGGGGGCATTAAAGCCTGTAATGAAGATTGCTGCACCGGGGAAGCCCCCGCACTTCTAGGAACTTTAGATGATTTGGCAGCCATTTTCGCCCACTCAAATCTGTTGCGCACTTTCACTTTTAAAAATCTCCACAAAATCCACTGAGTTAAAGATCATATACTTGCTCTGACATGATTCTCCTGTACAGCTCTGCCTGCATCCAAGTAATCCAAAGTTCACTCTCAATGGCAGGGATGGTTGCTGCATCCCGAGGAGCGGGCTTCCGAGCTGCCAAAACAGCTGATCGGCGCTGTTTTCGGCAGATCTATGGAGCGACGGGGCTGACAGTCTAAATGGCTGGCGGCGGCGGAGCCTTGCCACCTGGAAGTCTCCATCTATGTCTTCTTGTCACTCCCTCTCCCTCCCTTTATCTATCTATCTATCTGTCTATCATCTTTAGGGTATTTCACTTTTGTTATGCCCAATAAGAAAAATTCTGGATTAAACTCTACTTCTTGTTTAAATATTTCTTTCAGCCAAGTCCAAATCATTTTCCAAAATCTTTGTGATTTATTACAGGACCACCACGTATGGAAGTATGTGCCTAGTTCTTCAGAGCACTTCCAACATTTGGGAGATACTGTCTTGTACATTTTGGCTAAGCGTGCTGGGGGAAGATGCCATCGATAGAACATTTTAAATAAATTTTCTTTGTAAGCTGAAGCCAATGTTATTCTTTTATTTCTATCCCAAAGTGTTTGCCAAGTATCAAGATCAATACCATGTCCCAAATTTTTTTCCCAAATCAACATGGAGTCCTTAACTTGTTCTTCAAACAGCTTATATCCCAAAAGTAGATTGTATAGTTTCTTTATCTGTTTATTATCTGGGCCCAATAATATTTTATCCAAGGCCGTTTCCTGGGTGTTTATCCCCCATTCTTTTTTATCCTTCCCGAATCTTGATTGAATCTGTAAGTAGGCCCACCAGTCCAGTTTTATACCTTGTGTCTCTAATTCATTTCTAGACATCAGTTCCCCCTCCTCGTTCATGATATCCTTATATGTAATTATGTTACCCAAATCAAATAGATTTGGGTAAACAATCGCTTCAAGAGTGGATAGCCAGACTGGTACTTTAGTGTAATTGTGAATTCTAGATTAGAAACTTTTAAAGTCCACTCTTCTATAGTCGGCAGTTCTTCCTTCTTCCAATATTGTGCTACTAAAAGTCTCGCTGCCGTGATTAAATTCAACATCAACTTAGCATCTATAACAGGAGTATCTGTAAAAATACCCAATAAAAACAATTGCGGAGAAAACTTTATCCTTTTCTTAAATATCTTTTGCATATTCCACCAAATTTTAATCCAAAAAGCTTTCACCTTTTTACAAGTCCTCCAGATATGAAAATACGTTGCATCCTCACAACCACACCTCCAACATTTGGGCTGGCAGTTCGGATACATACTTGCTAATTTTTTAGGATCTAAGTGCCACCTATAAAACATTTTTTAAAAATTCTCTCTTAAATTTTGGGCCTGTGTAAATTTTACATTTCTAACCCAGATCTTTTCCCAAGTATCCATTGGTACAACTTCTTGAAAATTCTGAGCCCACTTTATCATACAGTCTTTAACAAGTTCCGTTTCTGAATCAATTTCTATCAATGCATTATATATCCTTTTAATATGTGCTTGACCTTGATCTCTAATTTGTTTCACCAAATTTTCATCAATCATCGAGAAACCAACTTTCTGGTCCTCTTTCCATCTTGCCTGTAATTGCCCATACTGAAACCAAGTTTGTACAATCTTTCCTTCTTTTAAGATATTATATGGCTTTAGTTGCCATACATTCCTTTCTAGACTTAAAATTTCCTTATATGTAGTCTCATCATGTTTAAATCCCACATTTATATTTTCTATTGCATGTTTAGGTATTGCCCAATTAGGTATCTTGTAATTTAACTTATGTCTATACTTTTTCCAAACTCACAACAGAGCATACCTTAAGATATGTATCTTAAACACTTTATCCACCTTCTTATCATACAATAAATATGCATGCCAACCAAATAACAAATCATAACCCTCAAGATTTAATAATCTCCCTTGTGTTAAGTTAAACCAGTCACTTATCGATGACAAAGCAGCGGCCTCATAATATAATTTAAAATTAGGCATTTTAAGACTGCCTCTTTTACGCGTATTTTGCATTATCTTAAATTTAACTCGTGGCTTTTTCCCTGCCCAAACAAATTTATTAATTCCTTTTTGCCATTCCTCCAAATTTAGGTCCTTTTTAAGTATAGGTATCATTTGAAATAAAAATAAAAATTTTGGCAATACATTCATTTTCACTGCTGCAATTCTTCCCAATAAAGATAATTGTAATTTTTTCCAACTATCTAATTCTTTTTGTATTTTTCCCCATAACTTTTCATAATTATTTTTATATAACTTCACATTGGAAGCTGACAAATATATCCCCAAATATTTAATCTTTTTAACTATTTCAAATCCCGTTAGCTCTTCTAAAACAGCCTTTTGTGAAACAGTCATATTCTTAGACAATATTTTAGTTTTTTGTATGTTTATCTTAAATCCAGAAACTTTCCCATATAACATTATTATCTCCATCAATTCTACAACTGAATAATCCGGCTGAGTTACTGTAACAACCAGGTCATCCGCGAACGCCCTCAATCTATAATCCTGATCTCTTATTTGAATTCCCCTAATTTTATTCGAATCACGTATTTTAATCAGTAATATTTCCAAAGTTAAAACAAATAATAGAGGTGACAAGGGACACCCCTGTCTTGTACCCTTTTCAATATTACATGGTTCAGTCAAACTGTTATTTACTATTATACGGGCTGTTTGCTTTTGATATATTGCCCTAATTGGTTGTAAAAAATTTTCTCCAAATTCCATTTTCTCTAATACTTTCATCAAAAATTGCCAGTCCAATTGATCAAAGGCTTTTTTAGCAGCCAAAAAAATCAACGCTGCGGGGATCTGGTTGTTTCTTTCCAAAAATTCCAATAAATCTACAATATGTCTCACATTATTTTTCATTTGTCTACCACTTATAAATCCAGTTTGATCACTATGAATCACTTGTTGTATTAACCTCATTAATCTATAAGCTAAGATTTTAGCAAATATCTTGTAATCAGTATTCAAAAGCGATATTGGTCTATAATTTTTAGCTTGGGTGGCATCCTGATCTTCCTTTGGAATCAAGGAAATAAAAGCAGTCTTCCACGATGGAGGCACCCCTCCTCCCATTTGAATTGTCTTAAACAATTCCCTTAAAGGTTCCACCATTTCTAACTGTAAGTTTTTATAATACATGGATGTCAAACCGTCAGTACCCGGCGCTTTACCCACTTTTAATTGTTTGCTAAAAAAATTTCTTCATCAGTTATCAATTGATTCATCCCTTCCTTTTGTTCTTGCGTAAGAACAGGAATATTAGCTTTTATCAAATAATCATCTATATCTAGATCTCTAATCTTATCTCTAGCATACAGCTTAGAATAAAAATCAACAAAAGTCTTTTTAATAAGACTCTGCTGATACACTACTTTACCCTTATGTTCTATTCTATCTATATTAGAAGCCCTTTGCTTCTTCCTTAACAAATAAGCTAACCATCTACCTGGTTTATTAGCATTACAAAAAGTGTTATGTCTAGCATACCGTAAGTTAGTTGCCACTTGATCTGCCATTAACTTATCAAATTGACCCCTTAATAAGGTAATTGCCTCTTTAATCTTCCCATCAAATGGATTCAGAATTGAAGCCTTTTCTTTTTCCTTAATTTCATCCTCTAATTCTTTCCTCCTAAATTCCAATTTACGTCTATGTTTATTGTTCAAATATATTAATACACCTCTCATATAAGCTTTACTTGCATCCCAAACCATCTCAATAGAAGTACCTTTATGCATATTAATTTTAAAAAATTCCTTCATCTGTTTTTTACACTCTTCCACATTTTCCTGATATCTAAACAAATTTTCATTTAAATGCCAAGACCGTCTATCTCTATTATCTTTTTCTGTCTCTAACCATACTGGACTATGATCAGATATAGTTCTTAGACAAATCTTGATCTTCTTAATCCTAGAAAAAAAATCATTAGTAATTAATACAAAATCAATCCTAGAAAAAGATTGATGCCTGTTGGAGAAAAAAGTAAAGTCTTTTTCTTGCAAATTCCTTTCTCTCCAAACATCTCTCAATTCCAGGTCATCCTTCATCTCAAAAAAAGTTTTAGGCAGTTTAGCATGACTTGGGATGCTTTTAAAAAGACCTCCCTTGTCCATTTGTACATCCAAAACACCATTCCAGTCTCCCATCAAAATACAAGATTTATAATCCCACTGAATAATCTTGCTGTGTAATAAACTGTAGAAATCTCCTTGTTGTTGATTAGGAGCGTATAGTCCAACCAAAAGCGTTTTCTTGCCTTCTATTAATAGTTCAATTATAACATATCTTCCTTGTTTATCTGCTTCAATTAAAGTCGCTGTCAAGGTATTCTTAACGTAAATAACCACTCCATTTTTCTTATCAGTTGCAGAAGCAATAAACTGTGTGCCCAACCTCAAGTTTACCAAATACTTTTGATGAGTCGCTCTAATGTGTGTTTCCTGTAAACAAATAACATCGTTTTTAAATTGCTTTAGATATTGAAATACTTTCTTTCTCTTATATGGTGAATTTAAACCATTAACATTCCAGGTTAGAAACTTTGTCGCCATCTTTTGCGACCTGAAGCTTTTGGAGCGCCTCTTCCAAAATCACCTGCACTCACTTTGGCCACGCTCCTCCCACTGCTTCACTGTAAGTAGGTTTTTGAGGTGCCGTCATAATTCTCTGCTGCTCTTGCTCTTTTTTTTTTTTTTATTGAAAAGTTTTTCAATACATTTTATTTATTACATCCCATCCCCCAACCCTTCCCTCCCTTCCCAACCCTATCCCACCCTCTCACCCTCCCCTTCCCCCCTCCCCCCTCCTCGACATCCCAGAGCTAGATACAAGGTATAAAAATAAAGTAAACAATCAAAAACTCCCATATACTAACAACAATAAACTATTAAATCTCTCGCACTTTAGCTCTTATAATTTGACTACAAGCAATATACTTATTCAAATGCTAGATGAAACTTTTTAGTCCCATATTTATTCTGGATGTAATCAATCCATTTCTTCCACTCCGCAATATATCGTTGTTGCGAATGGTCTTTCAAATATGCTGAAATCTTCGCCATTTCCACCAGGTTGGAAACTTTTAAAGTCCATTCCTCTATAGTCGGCAGTTCTTCCTTCTTCCAGTATTGCCCTATTAAAAGTCTCGCTGCCGTAATTAAGTTCAACATCAGATTAATGTCAGTAATAATGGTATCAGTAATAATGCCCAGTAAAAACAATTGCGGACAAAACTTTATCCTTTTCTTGAATATCTTCTGCATATTCCACCAAATTTTAATCCAAAATGCTTTGATCTTTTTACAAGTCCACCATATATGAAAGTACGTTGCATCTTCACCGCCACATCTCCAACATTTAGGCTGATAATTCGGATACATACTTGCTAACTTTTTAGGATCTAAATGCCACCTATAAAACATTTTATAAAAATTCTCTCTTAAATTTTGAGCTTGCGTAAATTTCACATTTCTCACCCAGATCTTTTCCCAAGTGTCCATTGTGATGACTTCCTGTATATTCTGTGCCCATTTTATCATACAATCCTTAACAATTTCTGTTTCTGAGTCAATCTCTATCAATGCAAGATATACCCGTTTGATATGTGCTGGTCCCTGATTTCTAATTTGCTTTACCAAATTTTCGTCATCCATTAAAAAACCAATTTTTTGGTCCTCTTTCCACCTGGCTTGTAATTGCCCGTATTGAAACCAAGTTTGAACAATCTTTTTTTCTCGTAAAAGATTATATGACTTCAAACACCATACATTCCTCTCCAAACTCAAAATTTCCTTATATGTAATCACATCATGTTTAAATCCAACATTTATATTCTCTATTGCGTGTTTGGGTATTGCCCATAAAGGTATCTTGTAATTTAACTTTTGTCTATGCTTTTTCCAAACTCGCAACAAAGCATACCTCAAAATATGCATTTTAAACACATTGTCTACCTTCTTATCATACAATAAATATGCATGCCAACCAAATAACAAATCATGCCCTTCAAGATTTAATAGTCTCCCCTGTGTCAAATTAATCCAATCACTTATAGCTGATAATGCAGCAGCTTCATAATATAATTTAAGATTGGGCATTTTTAGACCACCTCTTTCACGCGTATCCTGCATAATTTTAAATTTAACCCGTGGCTTTTTCCCTGCCCAAACAAATTTATTAATACCCTTCTGCCATTCCTCCAAATTTGAATCCTTTTTGAGAATGGGTATCATTTGAAACAAAAATAAAAATTTTGGCAGAACATTCATTTTTACTGCTGCAATTCTTCCCAATAATGATAATTGTAATTTTTTCCAACTATCCAATTCTTTTTGCACTTTGCTCCATAATTTTTCATAATTATTTTTATATAATTTTACATTTGAGCGTGTTAAGTATACCCCCAAATATTTAACCCTTTCAACAATTTCAAATCCAGTTAGCCTTTCTAAAGCTACCTTTTGTAATACTGTCATATTTTTAGATAACATTTTAGTTTTTTGTATATTAACCTTAAATCCAGAAACTTTCCCATATTGCGATATTAACTCCATCAGTTCCATAACAGAATTTTCTGGGTATGTCAACGTAATAACCAGATCATCCGCAAATGCCCTCAATCTATAATCCTGATCTCTTATTTGAATTCCCTTAATTGTTTCCGAATTCCGTATTTTAATCAGTAATATCTCCAACGTTAAGACAAATAATAAAGGTGATAACGGGCAACCCTGCCTCGTACCCTTTTCAATATTACACATTTCAGTCAAACTATTATTAACAATTATTCGAGCTGTTTGCTTTTGATATAATGCCCTAATTGGTTGTAGAAATTCATCCCCAAAATTCATTTTGTCTAATACTTTCAACAAAAATTTCCAATCCAATTGATCAAAGGCTTTTTCAGCATCCAAAAAAATCAATGCTGCAGGGATCTGGTTATTCCTTTCCAGAAATTCCAACAAATCAACTATATGTCTCACATTATTTTTCATTTGTCTACCACTTATAAACCCAGTTTGATCACCATGAATTACCTGTTGCAATACCCTCATCAGTCTACTAGCTAAAACCTTAGCAAATATCTTGTAGTCCATATTCAAAAGTGATATTGGCCTGTAATTTCTTGCTTGAGTAACGTCCTGATCTTCTTTCGGAATTAAAGAAATAAAAGCAGTTTTCCAAGACGGAGGCACTCCTCCGACTTTTTGAATTGTCTGAAACAGTTCCTTTAATGGCTTTATCATCTCAAACTGGAGATTTTTATAATACACAGCAGTCAAACCATCCGTGCCTGGCGCTTTACCTGCTTTTAACTGTTTGATTGCCAAAAATATTTCTTCCTCAGTTATCAACTGATTCATCTCTTCTTTTTGCTCTTGCGTAAGAACCGGGATGTTAATGTTTTTTAAATATAAATCAATGTCTATTTCGTTAATCTTATCTCTAGCATATAATTTAGAATAAAAATCAACAAAGGTTTCCTTGATAAGATTCTGTTGATACACAACCTTTCCCTTATGTTCTATTTTATCTATATTAGAAACCCTTTGTTTCTTCCTTAACATATAAGCTAGCCATCTACCTGGTTTATTGGCATTGCAAAAAGTATTATGCCTTGCAAACCGTAGATTAGTTGCCACCTGATCAGCCATTAACTTGTCAAATTGTCCTCTTAATATCTTAATAGCCTCTTTAATCTTCACATCCGATGGATTCAAAATTAAAGCCTTTTCTTTTTCCTTAATCTCTATCTCTAATTCTTTCCTCCTAAATTCCAAATTACGTCTATATTTATTATTAAGATATATCAACACACCTCTCATATATGCCTTACTAGCATCCCATACCATTTCCATAGAAGTACCCTTATGCATATTTGTTTCAAAAAAAACCTTCATCTGTTTTTTACACTCTTCCACATTTTTCTGATTTCTAAACAGATTCTCATTTAAACGCCAGGAACGTCTTTCTCTAATGTCTTTTCCAATCTCTAACCAAACTGGACTGTGATCAGACATAATCCTTGAACAAATCTTTATCTTCTTAGTTTTAAAAAAAAGATCATTAGTCAATAATATAAAATCAATCCTAGAAAAAGATTGATGTCTATCAGAAAAAAAAGTATAATCCCTTTCTTGTGAGTTCCTCTCCCTCCAAACATCACGTAGTTCCATATCATCCATCATCTCAAAAAAAGACTTAGGCAATTTAGCATGACTTGGGGTACTTCTATAAGATCCACTCTTATCCATTTGTACATTCAAAACACCATTCCAGTCTCCCATAAAAATAAAAGATTTGTAATCCAATTGGGTAATCTTGCTGTGTAATAAACTATAAAAATCAGCTTGCTTTTGATTAGGAGCATATAGTCCAACCAAAAGAGTTTTTTTGCCATCTATTAACAAGTCCACAATAACATATCTTCCTTGTTGATCTGCTTCGATTAACTCTGCTGTAATTGTATTCTTAACATAAATAACCACTCCATTTTTCTTATTTGTTGCAGAAGCAATAAATTGTGTGCCTAATCTTGAATTTAATAAATACTTTTGGTCCATAACTCTAATATGTGTTTCTTGTAAGCAAATAACATCAGTCTTAAATTGCTTTAAATATTGAAAGATTTTCTTTCTCTTCTGTGGTGAATTTAATCCATTGACATTCCAAGTTAAAAACTTAGTCACCATTTCTGGCAACCCGAAGCTTCTGGAGCGCGTCATCCAAAATCCCCTTCACATTTTTAGGCCGCGCTCCTCCCACAGCTTCGCTATAGGTACACTTTGGAAGTTCCACAACATTCTGCTGATCCTGCTCTTGCTCACGTCTGATTCGTCTCGAAGCAGCACGCGTAATCCTCTGGTCTCTTACTTTTTCTGATACTGTTGAAATTTGATCCACTCCTGCTGCTTTCTCATCTGTCTGTATTCCTTCGGCATCTTGAGACTTTCCCTCCTTTGATGATTCCAAAAGTGGTATGGGGATTGCTTTTAAAACATTGCTATAAAAATCACGTGCCTGCATCACTGTAGCAAGACGGTATCTTGTGTCTTCATACATTACCACCATACCCACTGGGATCTCCCATCTAAACTTGATATCACGTCGCTTAAGCTCCTGTGCCAGAAATGCAAATTCCTTTCGTTTCCTTAAAATTTTTGGAGGGATCTCTTTTAAAACCAAGACTTCTTGCTCTGCAATCACAAGCTTAGTATTGTAAGAGACTTGAATAACTTCATTCCTGGTTGCTCTCTTTGTAAAATAAACAACCACATCTCTGGGTAATTTCCTTTGTCTCGCAATCCAGGAATTAACACGGAAGATTTTATCTATTTCTTCTGCAATTCCTTCAGCTGGCCTTCCCAACACATCTTCCAGAGCAACAGAAACTATTTTTTTCAAATCTTCCTTGAGATTCTCCTTAAGACCTCTAATTCTCACAGCAAATTCCATTTCATGGTATTGTACCAGTGTCAGATCATAATCAATTTTATCCACCGCAGTCTCAGTCTCTAATATCTTTGCATCCAATTTAATATTATTTTGAGTGAGGTCCTCCACTCTTTCGTCCAAGCGTTCAATACATATCGCCATGCCTTGAAATGCAAGCAAAATGTTCTCCCTTATTACTGTAAACTTCTCCTCCAACTTTTCATCCATAATTTCAGCTAATTTTTCTGTTAGCTTCTCATCCAACTTTTCATCTATCATCTCAGCTAATTGCTGTGAGTGCTTTTCCAGAGCATCTTGCATAACTTTAACTGTTAAAACAGGCAAAGGTGAGGGTGCAGGAGGTGCTAAAACTTGCACTGAAGATTGCGGCAGGGGGGAAGCCCCCGCACTTTTAGTAAGTTTAGAAGATTTAGCCGCCATCTTTTCCACTATTGCAACTACGCACTTTCACTTTCAGGATCTTCAATGTGGATTGAGCCAAAGATCAAAAGTTCACTTACTCCTTATTCTCTTGCATCGCTCTGCCTGCTTTCATTGTCTTCCAAAATCCATTCTTGTAAGCAGGGATGGTTGCGTTCGCCTTGTTCTGGTCCAAAAGACACGGAGCAGAAACGCTGCGCAGCCCGGAGAAATCCAAGCTTCGGGGGGGCTCAATCCTTCAGCCGCCAGAACTTTAAGCCCTGGCGGCCCCGGAGAGCCCTTCCCCTACTTGGATACTCACCCCCTCCTCTTCTCCCGAGGAGGGGGCTTCCGAACCGCCGAAACAGCTGATCGGCGCTGTTTTCGGCGGTTCTAGAAAGCCGCGAAGCTGACAACCTGAAAGCAGCTGTCGGCGGCGGCGCCTTGCCACCCGGAAGTCCTCTGCTGCTCTTGCTCTTGTCTCATTCGTCTAGCAGCAGCACGTGTCATTCTTTGGTCTCTAACCTCCTCCGATGGTACTGAAATTTGATCCACTCCTGTAGCTTTCTGGAATTTTCCATCTTTCGGCTGCTTAACTCCCTCAGCACCTTGTGTGCTCTCACTTTGTGGTTGACGCTCTCCTTCGCCATTCTTCTTTTTAGATTCCAAAAGTGGTATAGGGACTGCCTTTAAAATATTAGCATCGAAATCACGTGCCTGTAACACTGTAAGAAGACAATGTCTCGTGCCTGCATACATCACCACCATACCCACTGGAATCTCCCATCTGAACTGAATATCCCATTTTCTTAATTCTTCTGCCAAGAAAGCAAACTCCTTCCTTCTCCTTAAAATTCTTGGAGGGACCTCTTTTAAAATTAAAACTTCTTGCTCTGCAATTGCAAATTTGCTATTATAAAAAGCTTGAATAACCTCATTTCTTTTTTTTTTTTTATTGAAAAGTTTTTCAATACATTTTATTTATTACATCCCATCCCCCAACCCTTCCCTCCCTTCACAACCCTATCCCACCCTCTCACCCTCCCCTTCCCCCCTCCCCCCTCCCCGACTTCCCAGAGCTGGATACAAGGTATAAAAATAAAATAAGCAATCATAAACTCCCATATACTAATAACAATAAACTATTAAATCTCTCGCACTTTAGCTCTTATAAGTTGACTACAAGCAATATACTTATTCAAATGCTAGATAAAACTTTTTAGTCCCGTATTTATTCTGGATGTAATCAATCCATTTTTTCCACTCCACAATATATCGTTGTTGCGAATGGTCTTTCAAATATGCTGAAATCTTCGCCATTTCCGCCAGGTTGGAAACTTTTAAAGTCCATTCCTCTATAGTCGGCAGTTCTTCCTTCTTCCAGTATTGCCCTATTAAAAGTCTCGCTGCCGTAGTTAAGTTCAACATCAGATTAATGTCCAGCACGGTAGTATCAGTAATAATGCCCAGTAAAAACAATTGCGGACAAAACTTTATCCTTTTCTTGAATATCTTCTGCATATTCCACCAAATTTTAATCCAAAATGCTTTGATCTTTTTACAAGTCCACCATATATGAAAGTACATTGCATCTTCACCGCCACATCTCCAACATTTAGGCTGATAATTCGGATACATACTTGCTAACTTTTTAGGATCTAAATGCCACCTATAAAACATTTTATAAAAGTTCTCTCTTAAGTTTTGAGCTTGCGTAAATTTCACATTTCTCACCCAGATCTTTTCCCAAGTGTCCATTGTGATAACTTCCTGAATATTCTGTGCCCATTTTATCATACAATCCTTAACAATTTCTGTTTCTGAGTCAATCTCTATCAATGCAAGATATATCCGTTTGATATGTGCTGGTCCCTGATTTCTAATTTGCTTTACCAAATTTTCATCATCCATTAAAAAACCAATTTTCTGGTCCTCTTTCCACCTGGCTTGTAATTGCCCATACTGAAACCAAGTTTGAACAATCTTTTTTCCTCGTAAAAGATTATATGACTTCAAACACCATACATTCCTCTCCAAACTCAAAATTTCCTTATATGTAATCACATCATGTTTAAATCCAACATTTATATTCTCTATTGCGTGTTTGGGTATTGCC
The DNA here is from genome assembly GCA_024449315.1 of Daboia siamensis. NCBI lineage: Eukaryota > Metazoa > Chordata > Lepidosauria > Squamata > Viperidae > Daboia > Daboia siamensis. Next base: position 266 of record JAKJMR010006935.1, on the reverse strand, counting down.
CATAAAGGTATCTTGTAATTTAACTTTTGTCTATGCTTTTTCCAAACTCGCAACAAAGCATGCCTCAAAATATGCATTTTAAACACATTGTCTACCTTCTTATCATACAATAAATATGCATGCCAACCAAATAACAAATCATGCCCTTCGAGATTTAATAGTCTCCCTTGTGTCAAATTAATCCAATCACTTATGGCTGATAATGCAGCAGCTTCATAATATAATTTAAGATTGGGCATTTTTAGACCACCTCTTTCACGCATATC
>JAKJMR010006934.1:0-15753 GCA_024449315.1 Daboia siamensis | reverse complement strand
GGAGCCGGCAGGGAAGTCCTGCACACACACGCGCACGCAGAACTTCCCTGCCGGCTCCCGTCCGAAGCTCTTCCCTCTTGAGGCAGCATCCCTGAGGACTCCTTAGGAGCTGGGGAGCAATGCTGCCTCAAGAGGGAAAAGCGTTGGGCGGGAGCCGGCAGGGAAGTCCTGCACACACGCGTACTCCCCAGCTGCTAAGGAGCAGCCGGGGAGTGTGCGCGTGTGCAGGACTGCCCTGCCGGCTCCCGCCAAACGCCAGCCTGCCCTGCTTCCTCCACAGTGAGAGGGGAGGGCGTGCCTTTCCCCGACTCGCTGATTTTCCTGCGTATAAGACGAAAAATCTTGAAAATCATCTCAAAAGTTGGGGGGTCGTCTTATACGCCCAGTCGTCTTATAAGCCGGAAAATAAGGTATATCCCCAAATATTTAACCTTTTTAACTATTTCAAATCCTGTTAGCTCTTCTAAGACAGCCTTTTGTGATACTGTCATATTTTTAGACAACATTTTAGTTTTTTGTATATTAACCTTAAATCCAGAAACTTTCCCATATTGCGTTATTTTCTCCAACAATTCTACAACTGAATAATCAGGCTGAGTCACTGTAACAACCAGAGCGTCTGCAAACGCCCTCAATCTATAATCCTGGTCTCTAATTTGAATTCCCTTAATTTTATCCGAATCCCGTATTTTAATCAATAATATTTCCAATGTTAAAACAAATAATTAGGGTGACAACGGGCACCCCTGCCTTGTACCCTTTTCAATATTACATACTTCTGTCAAACTATTATTAACTATTATACGGGCTGTTTGTTTTTGATATATTGCCTTGATTGGTTGTAAAAATTTATCCCCAAATTTCATTTTATCTAATACTTTCAACAAAAATTGCCAATCCAATTGATCAAAGGCTTTTTCAGCATCCAAAAAGATCAACGCTGCAGGGATCTGATTGTTGCTTTCCAAAAATTCCAACAAATCTACTATATGCCTCACATTATACTTCATTTGTCTACCACTTATAAACCCAGTTTGATCACCATGAATTACTTGTTGCATTACCCTCATTAATCTGTTAGCTAGGACTTTGGCAAATATCTTGTAGTCCGTGTTCAAAAGTGATATTGGCCTATAGTTTTTTGTTTGGGTGACATCCTGGTCTTCCTTCGGAATCAGAGAAATAAAAGCAAGTTTTCCAAGACGGAGGTACCCCTCCTCCCATTTGAATTGTCTGAAACAATTCCCTTAAAGGCTTCACCATGTCTAACTGTAAATTTTTATAATACACAGCAGTCAATCCATCCGTACCTGGCGCTTTACCCACTTTCAATTGTTTGCTGAAAGAATTTCTTCATCAGTTATCAATTGGTTCATCTCTTCCATTTGTTCTTGCGTAAGAACCGGAATATTGGCTTTCATCAAATATTCATCAATATCTGCATCACTAATCTTATCTTTAGCATACAATTTAGAATAAAAATCAACAAAGGTCTTTTTGATAAGGCTCTGCTGGAACACTACCTTGTGTTCTATTCTATCTATATTAGAAGCCCTTTGCTTCTTCCTTAACAAATAAGCTAGCCATCTACCTGGTTTATTGGCATTACAAAAAATATTATGTCTAGCATACCGCAAGTTAGTTGCCACTTGATCAGCCATCAACTTATCAAACTGGCCCCTTAGTAAATTAATTGCCTCTTTAATCTTCCCATCCGATGGATTCAAAATTAAAGCCTTTTCTTTTTCCTTAATTTCATTCTCTAATTCTTTCCTCCTAAATTCCACATTACGTCTATATTTGTTGTTCAGATATATTAATACACCTTTCATATAAGCTTTGCTAGCATCCCAAACCATTTCAATAGAAGTACCTTTGTACATATTAGTTTTAAAAAATTCCTTCATCTGTTTTTTACACTCTTCCACATTTTCCTGATACCTAAACAAATTTTTATTTAAACGCCAAGAGCGCCTATCCCTATTATCTTTTTCTATCTCTAACCATACTGGACTATGATCAGACATAGTTCTTGGACAAATCTTAATCTTCTTAATCCTAGAAAAAAAATCATTAGTAATTAATATAAAATCGATCCTGGAAAAAGATTGATGTCTATCGGAGAAAAAAGTATAGTCCTTTTCTTGCAAATTTCTTTCTCTCCAAATGTCTCACAATTCCAAGTCATCCTTCATCTCAAAAAAAGATTTAGGCAATTTAGCATGACTTGGGGTGCTTTTAATCCCCCCCCTTGTCCATTTGTACATCCAAAACACCATTCCAGTCTCCCATGAAGATACAAGATTTATAATCCCACTGAGTAATCTTGCTGTATAGTAAAATGTAGAAATCTGCTTGTTGTTGATTAGGAGCATATAATCCAACCAAAAGCGTTTTCTTGCCTTCAATTAACAATTCAATTATAACATATCTTCCTTGTTTATCTGCTTCAATTAAAGCCGCTGTCAAAGTGTTCTTAACGTAAAAGACCACTCCATTTTTTTTATCAGTTGCAGAAGCAATAAACTGTGTACCCAACCTTGAATTTAACAAATACTTTTGATCCATAACTCTAATATGTGTTTCTTGTAAACAAATAACATCATTCTTAAATTGTTTTAAGTATTGAAATTCTTTCTTTCTTTTCTGTGGTGAATTTAAACCATTAACATTCCAGGTTAGGAGCTTTGTTGCCTTCTTTCCGGACCTGAAGCTTTTGGAGCGCTTCTTCCAAAATCACCTGCATTCTCTTAGGTCGCGCTCCTCCCACTGCTTCACTGTAAGTAAGTTTTGGAGGTGCCATCATAACTCTCTGCTGTTCTTGTTCTTGCTCTCGTCTCATTCGTCTGGCAGCAGCACGTGTCACTCTCTGGTCTCTAACCTCCTCCGATGATACTGAAATTTGATCCACTCCTGTAGCTTTCTGGAATTCTCCATCTTTCACCTGTATGACTCCTTCAGCACCTTGTACATTTTCACTTTGTGGTTGAGACTCTCCCTCACCATTCTTCTTTTTAGATTCCAAAAGTGGTATGGGGACTGCTTTTCATTAGTATAAAAATCACGTGCCTGCAGCACTGTAAGAAGACGATGTCTCATGCCTGCATACATTACCACCATACCCACTGGTATATCCCATCTGAACTGAATATCCCGTCTTCTTAATTCTTGTGCCAAAAAAGCAAACTCCTTTCTTCTTCTTAAAATTCTTGGAGGGATCTCTTTTAAAACTAAAACTTCTTGTTCAGCAATTGCAAATTTATTGTTGTAAAAAGCTTGTATAATCTCATTTCTAATTGCTCTCTTTGTAAAATAAACCACCACATCTCTGGGTAGTTTCCTTTGTCTTGCAATCCATGAATTAACACGAAATATTTTATCTATAACCTCCATAATTTTCTTCTGCTGGTCGCTCCAAAACACCTTCCAAAGCCTCTGAAACTATTTTTTTCAAATTTTCCTTAGAATCCTCTTTTAAACCTCTAATTCTCACAGCGAACTCCATCTCCCCGTACTGTACCAAGGTCAAGTCGTCGTCAATCTTATCCACCACATTTTCAGTTTCTGTCATTTTTGCATCTAATCTAATATTATTTTGGCTGAGAACTTCCACTCTTTCGTCCAAACGCTCTATACATAGAGCCATGCCTTGAAATGCAAGTAAGATGTCTGCCCTCATTTCTGTAAGCTTCTCCTCCATAAGTTCAGCTAATTGTTGAGATTGCTTTTTCAAAGCCTCTTGCAAAACATCCTGCAAATCTTTCACTGTAAAAGTTGGTACAGGTGGAGGTGCAGGGGGAGGAGGCATTAAAGCTTGTAACGAAGATTGCTGCACCGGAGAAGCCCCCGCACTTCTAGGAACTTTAGAAGATTTGGCAGCCATTTTCACCCACTATTGCATGCTACGCACTTTCACTTTTATCAAACTTCAAAAAGTCCAGCGAGTTAAAGATCATGAAGTCACTTTCACCTGAATCTCCTGTATCGCTCTGTCTGCATCCAAGTTATCTAAAACTCACTCTTGCTGGCAGGGATGGTTGCGACACCCTGCTCTGCTCCAAAGTCCCGGAGCAGAGGAGTCCCGAAGTCCGGAGCAAACCCAGGCTTCGGGGGGCTCAATCCTTCAGCCACCAGAGTTTCAACTCTGGCGGCCTGGGAGAGCTCTACCCCTACCTGAGCGCTCACCCCCTCTTCTCCCAAGGAGCGGGCTTCCGAGCCGTCAAAACAGCTGATCGGCGCTGTTTTCGGCGGCTCTATGGAGGCGACGGGGCTGACAGCCAGAATGGCTGACGGTGGCGGAGCCTTGCCACCCGGAAGTCCCCCTGCTGAAAATGTTTAGTTTGGATCTGGAGCGCGCCAAGGAGCCAATCGGCTTCGTCAAATTCCTGCAATGGATAAGTGAACGGTTGTGGCCGGAGGTGCCCAGCCAGCAGGGCCTTGGTGGGCTACGCAGCCAGAGTGGGCTTCCTCGACCCTCTCCTCCCAAAAGGGTCAAAAACAGAATGCAAAGGAGGCAACCAGGGGAGTGGGTGTCACTGCTGGACAGCTGGGAGCGCGGGTATCTTCTCCCAGCCGCCGCCAACTAGCTGAGGGTCTCGGAGGCCCAGCCCCGGCACTGCTGAACAGCCGGGAGCATCAGCAGCCTAGTATCAAGGCTGCCGATCAGCTGGGAGCGCTGGTATCTTCTCCCTGCCACCGACCAGCTGAGGGTGTCAGCGGCCTGGCCCCAGCGCCACTGAACAGCCGGGAGCATTGGCAGCCAAGTATGAAGGCTGCCGATCAGCTGGGTGATCTGGAGGCTGGAACTCCCACCTGCCGACCTGCTGTTCTCTCTACCCGACCTACTGCGATTTCCCAATGTCCCCCCATCCCAAGTAGGACAGGGTGAACTTTCCTCCCACCTGCTCTGCTTTTGCCCAGTTTAGCGCCTCCGGTTGCATTTCCCCCCCCTATCTCCTGCCCTTCCCATTGTTCACCCCCACCTGCCCACCGGATTTATAAACACATGTGTGGCCTCCGGGATGCAAAGTTTAATGCTTCGATTCCTTCTATGTCCGTATTATGGCTTTCCACACCCTAATCCTTCAGCAGTCTATTTTTGGGAGTTTGCCCCCCACTTCGCCGCATACCGTAGTTGGGCTGTGTTCGCCCCACAAGCTATGTGACTAAGCCGTGCAATCTGTGGTGTGAGGTCCTGCAGTTCCAATAGGTCACTCTTAAATCCACTAAAAATTCTGCCTGAATCGGTTGGGTTTCTGCCCCCTCCCATACACACACGACTGACTTCTTTCCCAAGAATACCAGCTCCAAAGTGCCAGTTACGTTGCTGAAGGAATCCAGAGAGGCTTATAATAAATGGTCTGGGGCTAATAGCTGAAGATGGGATCTTTAGTGAAGGGGGGAGTTTGCAAGGGAAAACGACCATGTGGGGGTCTAATCCAGGGGGCTGTGGGGAAGTGAAATTGGTATCTTCTCCGAAGATGCTATTATGTAAGTTTATTCTTGGGGTCAGGTGTGGGGGGGAGAAGAGCAAAATGGCAACTCTTTTCTACTGCTACCAGATGGTCTTCCTTTCAAGGGAAGGGACCAAAGCCTGTTGCAACCACACAGTCCCCCACCTCAACAAAAATGCTCACAACAATGAAAACCTCGGGTGGGCAGGCAGGTGTCTTGCTTGGCTGTGGCTTAGGGGGCACTTTTTTCAGTGCCATTGTAAGTTCAAACAGTCACTAAGTGAAAAGTTGTAAGTCGAGGACTACCTCATTTTTTTTTTTTGGTCATCAAGTTTTTGATACCTTGCTAGGCGACTGGTGGTACTCGGATGTTGCCATATCCTAAAAGTGGTACAATGGGTGAAAGGCTTGAAGCAATGATGATCATCAGGTTAGCTGGCAGAGAAAGATTAAATTTAGGAAGGAAAAGCCTATTCATGGCAACTATTCATAATAGTTTATGATAATGTTTCAAATTATTACTTACTAATGTTACCTGGAATTTTAGGCTTCATTATTGGCCTTTTAATAAAAATGATATTAGCATTTTAGCATGACCTCATGTTTTCTTTTGGTTTGGGAAACCGTATTTTCTTTTTAGCCAAAGCCATTTTTTATTTATATATGCAAAAACTAGCCTATTCATAAGACGGCTTATAAACCAAACAACAGGGATCTTATTCTGGAGTTCCTGAATGTTGCAGGTATTAAAAAAACATTCCCAAATGGGGAAAGGGAAAATGCAACATTTTTTAAAGGGTGTCTGTATTTTCTCACATTTAAACAATGTCTTTTATTGCTGCTTTTTGATGCATCACATACACTGAATTTATGTATCATTTGTTCCTGTATCCTACAAAAAAAATTAAGCCCTCCCTCAATACTTTTCACTTTGTCTGAAGTATTTATACAATTGGGATGTAAGGCAAAAAAAAAAAAGCACTTTGCAAAGTGAGTGTCTCTCCCCTAAATTCAAAGAACAAGTTCTTATCAGTTCTATGCCAACTTGAGTGCTTGAATTTTAAAGATAACAAACAAACAGGTGGCAACAATACAGGTAGACCTTGACTAACAGCCATTTGTTTGGTGATTGTTCAAAGTTACAACAGCATTGAAAAACTTGACTTATGACTCTTTTTCACATTTACGAGCATTGTAGCATTCTCATGATTACGTGATCAAAATTTGGATGACTCATAACAGTGTCCCAGGGCCATGTGATCACTTTTGTGATCTGACAATCAAAGTCAGAAGAAACCCAGATTCACTTTACAATTGTGTTACTTAGCAATTGCAGTGATTCATTTAACAACTGTCGCAAGAAAGGTTGTAAAATGGGATAAAACTTACTTAACAAATTAGAAACAGAAATTTTGTGCTCAATTGTGGCTGTAAGTCAAAGACTACCTGTAATAAGAGATGGCTATTGCCCTTATGCCTTAGTTATGGATCATTCCACAGAGGTCTGATGGGCTTTTGTGATAAAATGGATGTTATATTATATGCTTTCTTGGTCTGATCAAACAAATCTCTTATATTCTTATGAATTGTTCAGTTTTAGACGACAAGCATAGTCATACAGGACTTCTCTGATTATGTTATTTTATTTCAGAAAGCCTTGTACAATCCAATTTTTGCATACATTGGTATTCATCTCTCTACTGTATTACAGTGCATTGTATGTACATGGAGACTTTAGTGCATCTTAGCTACATTTGCATTAAATTGAGTTTCTAGTATGTTGGTCTATGTAACTTAGGGGGGTATTTGTATATGCTCAAGGAACATACCGTGTTTTTCAGACATAAGACGCACCCAGTTTTTAGAGCAGGAAAACAAGAAAAAAAATATTCTGAACCAAATAGTACCGGTATACTAGGAAGGAAGGAGGGGAAAGAGAGAGAGAAGGAAGGAAGGACGGAGAGTGGGAGGAAGGAAGAAAGAGAGAGATAGAAAGAAAGAAAGAAAGAAAGAAAGAAAGAAAGAAAGAAAGAAAGAAAGAAAGAAAGAAAGAAAGGTACCAGTAGTTTCTTTTTCCCTGAATAGGTTTTCTAAGCAATTTCAAACAATTAGCAGTATTATCTTGCAAATGGGAAATCACTTCCAATAAACTTCGCAGAGAAACCTGCAGGGACAACTCCTCACGGCTTTGCTGGGGCAAGTCGCCTATGAGGTTTAGTTTAGCAAAAACTATTTCTTTAGCAGCGAGGTAAAAGAAGGAAAATGTGCGCGCGCAGGGAGGGGGAGGCAGTCAGAAGGCATGGCAGGCACGTCCGTATTTCCTCCCCTGCCGATCAGTCACGGGCGGGGCGGAGAATTCCACGTCTTCATTCAATCACGTCTCTCCAATAGAGCTGATGGACTGCGTTGACTGAACGGGAGACATAAGACGCACCTCGTTTTTCCACCCACTTTTAGGAGGGGAAAAGTGTGTCTTATGGTCCGAAAAATACGGTAATTACATCTTGATCCTTTACTACAGTACTTCCCAATAATTACTACATGTTTGTAAGGGTAGGCCTGCAACTGTCCAAATTCATATTATGATATTTGACAAACTTCCTTATAAATCAGATTTTTATATCAGAGAAGTAGGCACAAGTGTTTATTTAAATTTAATAAATTTAGATATAGATTAATCAGATACTGTCAAGAAGAATGTAAAGAGATAAAATATTTGATGAATATCTAATTATGGATTAGAATGGAAATGTAACATATTTTGAAGAAAAAAAATAGGCTGCCTGCTACAATCAGTATTTATTGTTCATGTAATGAAACAATTAAATGAGATGTATATTATTGAGACAGTTCCAATATTTGAACAATACTTTTATATTCTTACCATATTCTTAGAGGATCTTTCAAATTTTCATTCTTAAATTATTTACATAAGCTACAAATTTATTTATTTGTTTAATTTATTTGCCACCTTTCTTGCTGTGTAGGTACTCTAGGTGGCTTACTGTAATAAAAAAGGAAGAAACTGAAAGGAAATGTAAACAGAATAGAAATAAAATAATAAAACAACAAATTAAACAGTGAAAAAGAACACACCAAGAATACATCAATATGATAACCAAGAAGATGGATGGTTGGAGAGCAGATTGCAAGGTGGGGGGGAGTGGAGTCTGCCATCAGTACAGCAGCCACCTGCAGCCCGGAACTCCACTATTTGGTCCCAGGTCACCCAGCAGTAAGGATTTTAGCCTCTTGTTGAAGAAGGGGGCAGATTTTAATTTAGAGGGTAAGATGTTCCAAAGGGCAGGCATTGTAGCAGAGAAGGCTCTTCTAGATCCCGATAGTCAGAGTTCTTTGACCAATGAGAAGTAGTTCGTTTTTGTCAGCATGAAAAGGATGGGTTTGTCCTAGTTCATCAATTCATCAGGACTTATGCCATTAAGGGCTTTAAAGGTCTTGAACTTGAACTGCATTCAGTGTAAAGTAACATATCTGAAAACAGAAGGACTGTTCAGTTTTTACTCTTGTTGTCAAGTTTTAGCCTGCTTAAAGCAAATTGCATATTTATTGCAGTATTATTTTTTCCAATAGACATGTTATATATGTGAAGAGCAAGGCAGAGAAAGCAAAGCAGCCTCAGGTGCTTGCATGACCTGTAATAAACATGGATGTCGTCAAGCTTTCCATGTAACATGGTAAGTAAACAGAAAGGACAGTCTTTTTTTCCTGAGCTCTTTATTGCCTAGATAAATAAAGTGTTCATATGTTGCCACATGTCACCTGAGTTATTCAGACTGGTTACATATAATAGATTTATTATACTGTTGCACTATCTCAGGAAAATCTCATTTTTTTTGCCTTTATCCTCCAAATCTGATTGCTAAGTTCCTTCTACATGTCATAAAGATACTTTATTGATTACTTTTCCAGCATAATTGCTCCAAATTAAAAGGTCAGTTAATAACTGGATTGTAAAATTTTATTAAGTAGCCATGTTTGCAGTCTTCAGTAGCTGACACTTCCTATTTTTTCTTTGTTTTCATTTTGTCTCTTTCAGTGCACAGTTTGCAGGACTTCTTTGTGAAGAAGAAGGTAACGGTGCAGACAACGTCCAATACTGTGGTTACTGTAAATACCATTTCAGTAAACTGGTAAGAACTTGTTGAATTCAACATTGCAATTCCTACATTTCACAAATACATAATTTTTCTATTGGGCTGGTCACATTTATAGAAAGTAGTGGTTAAAATTTAATCTTGTGAACTGGTAAATGTGGATTTTAATAGTCATGTAAAATTCAGTGCATTGTAATATTTAAAGATTGTAGTTTTGATTCTCCAATTTTATGCAACGGAGAGTTAGGTTTTCATTTTGGAAGTATCCTGAAGAATATCCATAATTTTGCCTAAAATATATTTTGACAAATGTCACCCAGATATTCCTTGCTATTGTGTAATGTAGCATAATATTTGCTTTATATAAAAACATTAATCTAGTCTCTTATCCTTGACTTTATATCTAGCAATTGAAGATACTATATTTTAATATAGCTCTTTTGAAATTCATTTCCAATAACAGCTGTCTTACCTTTTTTCTATAATTTATTAAAATTGAAAAGTAAATTTCAATTTACTTTTAGTTTATGATATTTTATTTTTGAAGATGTTAAATCTGAATATATGGGGTTTTTCTAAAAAATCTGGCCATACTGTAACATTGTGCATATTTTGTGTCAGATTCTATGCAGCATTAAGGCTTGAAGAGATAACTGTCTTTTTGTGATTGACTGAATTTGTTTGTTTTATAAATCTGTCTGATCAGAATTTACAATTTTGCAGAGAATTTGTTTTTTACTTAAAGTCTTTTATTTTGCTTTTCCTAGTTTTTCTGCCTTAGAATTATTGTTATTTTCTTGATTGTGTTGGTTATATTACTGTTTTTATTTAGAAATTCTATTTGTAGTATTTTTGGATGTAAATATTTATATATTCTATATTATAATGACAATTGACTTTTCTGAGAGTTCAAAACAATTTTCAAATAACAATTACAAATCTGTAAGTATTATTACAGATTTATAAATTGGGATCAATCATATGTCTAACTGCATTTTTTTTCAATTGTGTCCTACATTTTAATGTAAGGGATATGGCTACATTTGCTTCTACAGTGGTACTCAATTGCCTTGTTACTCATTACATTATTCCTTGTGGGAAAATTTTGTTTGGTACTCTTCATTTTTGGTACTCATTGCACCTCCCAGAACCAATTAAGGAGTAGCAAAGCACCACTGTACTTTCAGACTCTCTTAATTTGTACTTTTTTTCAAATAATATTTAAATTGTCACGATTGATTTCTATGAGTTTGATATTCATTGCTTTTATTCTGCCTTTGCTGTGAAAATGTGAAAATTTGCTATAAAAGATGAGGAATTATAAAGCGCATGATCCTTAGCAGCCAAAGTAAAAGTATTCTGAAGATCTATTATTTAAGTAATAGCGGTTTATTTTAATATGGAACTGGAATAGTCTTGGAATCTTAAATGAAACTATATAAGCAATATACATAGAACTCAATATTTGTGCTGTATACACAGGTTCTGTTTATCGCAATAGTAAATTAAAAGTTAAAATAATTTGATATTTCTTTTTTTTGGTTTTGAATCTTCCAACATTTCTGATATTTATCCATATTGCACCTTTTTTCTCCTACAGCATCCTTTATTTCCAGGTCTGTGGTTAATTTTTCTTACTGGAATTCACTTTATGCACTGTCATCACTCTTGATAATCTTTCTCTTTCCTTAGCTTGAATTTTGTTTTCATCTGCCTTGCTGGCAGAAGATATTTGTTTCAGTTTATATTTGGATCAGGCATTTAATATATTTCATTATCCAATTTGATTTTCATTAACTTTTTATGTAGATAAATATTGATTATATTTCATCAAATTGGTATCAACTATTAGTAACACATAGATAGACTTTTTCTTAGGTTATCTTCTCCCACCTGGCCCTTCATATCTTCCAGTGGTGCATCAGTTGCCCTTATAAATGAGCCCATCCACCTTAATAGCAGTCACCTCTTCTGTTCTTTCCTTCTATCTTTCTCATTATAGATTTATCAAGAGTCTGGTCTTCATATATTGTGTCCAAAATATAGTAATTTGGTCATTTATGCCATGACTGGGAACTCTAGGTTGATTTGTTCTATGTTCCATTTGTTGTTTTTTGTCTCCATAGTATTCTCAAACTTTAACATCAATATTCAAAAGCTTCAGTTTCTATCCTGCTTCATCAGAATCTAACTTATGCTTCCCTAGAGTGTCAAGGGAAGACCATTAGCAAAGACTTTTGGAGATATAGACTTGTCATGGTATCTGTATATCTTTTGCATACAGATTGTTTCCTACCAAGCATTAGTCTGGCTCTATATAGTTATTTTGAGGCTGTAAGTAATAAGACATTCAGCATCTAGATCAGGGCTTTTCAACCTTTTCACAGATTGTACCACTTTTAGGACATGACAATATTTGAATACCACCAGTGCTTAGCAAGGCGTCAAAAACTCGATGAGTAAAAAAAAAAAAAGGGGGGGGGATTTTGGGTTTTACTGATTAGATTCATTTGTTATTATAGAAATGGCTAGTTTATAATATTATGGAAAAGTAAAAAGTTGAGGTCCAATGTTAATGCTTCCTTCTACTGCAACAGAGAAAGTTTTTCCCTTCTCCCCCTCATTTCCCCCCCTTTTCTTCCCCCCTTTGTCCTGCTATTTGCTTTTGTATTTTTGTATTTTATTCTATAATCTAATAAAATGTTACAAACTGTAGAAAAAAAAGGAAAAAAATTTACCAGTTTAATTTCTTTGATGGCAGTTCCTTTGCTGAATCACTTTCCCTTTGCACTGACAAACGTATGATGAATTTATCCATATTTATTAATATGCACCACTATCAGCTGGCTGGTCGGCCCTTCTTCCTCTCTCCCTCTCCTCTTCTTCCTCCCTGCCTTCTGAGCTCTCCTTCCACAGTGTAGTAAGAATGGACATACACGCACACGCACACAAATACAAATCCCTTCACTGTACCCTTAAAGACACAGGAATCAAACGCAAAGCAAGAAAGGCTCACAAAAGCCTCCCAGAATAAAAAACACTAAACTCCAGGGTTTTTTTTGTTTAAGCTGCGTCAGGCGTGTCTCAATTGCAAAAACAGATAACCTTAAATTAAGTTTGTTTACCTACAAATAAAACTTACTAAAAGCCATAGACAGACTCAAGATAAGGGGGTAAAACTAATTACATTTGTTTAAAGGGATTAAATCTATGAAAGCCAACACTTTGGACTCATTGCTAGCCTTTGTGAAACAGACTAAAATATTCCAATAACCAAAGCACACAAACTGACCCTCTGAATTACAAAATGCTGTAAAAACTGTATAAAAATCCTTATGGTAATCCATTCAAGCTGCCAGCTGACGAGGAACCCATTGGCTTCCGAAATAAACCAACCTCCTTTCCGACATGCTCAACTCCTGGCTTTTCATTACTTCAGTGCTGATTGCATTCTCCTGCTGGAAAAAACCAGCGGACCTTTTCTTTCAGCAACAGCTGCTGCTTCTTCTGTCTCTTTTTGTTCCCTGCCTGATGAGTTCTCCTTCCACATCTTCTTCTCTGTTCCCTTCTCTTTCCCTGTTGTATTTTTTCCCACTTTCCTGCCAAAACCACCTCCTTTTATATCCTCTCTTCTCCCCCACTTTTTCTTCAGTTCACCTCCAGCTCTGCGCTTCTTCTGGAAGCACCAATCAACTGAAGCCCTGCAGCGATCCTGGGGCTTTTGCCAAGCTCCAACAGTCCTGGAGCTCCAGCTGCCTCTTCCTCAGCCTTCGGTCTCTTTAGCTCATTCCCCTCCCCTGCTACTCTTGTCTAGGAAGGTCATGTACCACCTGCCACATGTCAAAGTACCACTGGTGGTACATGTACCACCAGTTGAAAAGCCCTGATCTAGATGACAGTCCCATTTGCAGAGGAACCTTGCCTATATGTACACAATTCAATGCACATAAGTCACCAGTATACGACTACACGTGACAAAACCCAAATGTTACAAATTCCAGTTGATCTTTATTTTCTTACATTAATGTGATAGACTGTAATTCAAAGATTAAGATGACCCAATTCTTTTACACTATGCATTTTCTTTAAACACATATTAGTATAAACCTACTTTATTACCTCCTTGCATGAGTATTAACAATGGGTATTATATACTCTCATTTATTCAATATAGATGTTAAGTATATTTTCAATAAATATTAAAGGCAATATTAGAGTTGTCATTTTAAAAATAAAGAGAAAAATAATTTGTGCTAGTACTATGGCACTATTACTGATAATTCAAAATACAACTGATCTGGAAGCACTAACAATAAACATCAATGAGCACTGGAAAAAATTGGACTAAGATTAAGATTTATTTCAGTGGATTATTTCTGGTATGTAAAGGATATTAGTTTTCAGTTCATTGTTTCTAAAAACCTGTGTCAAAATGTTTTCTTTGTATTGTTTGTGCACAATGTATATAGCATCTGTTTCAGAGAGTTCCATTTGGAAAATTCTTGAGCAGAAACAAGTTTTGATGGGAGACACCATTCCCATATTGAAAAGTTATCTCATTATTCTTTTTTTTAAAAGACACACAAAAGCAAAACCAAAAAGCATGATTTGTTTTCTTCCTTTTGACCATGACAGAAACATTCATCTCATACAATCTGTCAAATATTGCTTTGATTTAATTTGATTTTATTTCCTGTCTTTCATTTCTATCATTTTTTCTTTTCTCTGTTATTCCTTGGGTGAATTGGTGCACATGATTTTAAAAAATGTACTACAAGTTCAACAGTTCTGGATACATTGCTCTTACTGCTGAATGTTTGTTTTCTCTGTTAAGAATGCGTCACTTTCAAAAATTTATCAATCAAAGCTATCCATTGAATCATTGAGCTCTTTTCTTTTGTGAATATTGCTTCACACAACTGCTACTTCTATAATCAACATAATTCAATGTTTGTTTCAGATCTTGCCAAGATTTTGAGCCCTGGACTTTAAAAATGGTAATTTATCGCTCATGTACTTACCATATTTTCTTTGATGTGGAGCAATATTAAATAATCACAGCTGTTATTTTAAATTCAGCTCCAGCTTTAAACTTTCTATACTGGATACTTTTATAAGATTATGATATTATGATAGGAATACCAGTAGTCCTCTGGTTCTCCAAACTCTCCAGATACCCTAGGTTAATGCTTTCTTTTCATCATATTTATGAAAGTGAAGGTAAGCAGTCACTTTGATAGATAGGAGCAACTGTAGAAAGAAATGTGAAAAGGAAACAGTCATTTCCATAATTAGCTATCAGCATTGCTACTTGGAATAGTTTAACTATGGTGCATGAAGAAAATGCTACCCTGGTGGTTGATTGTGTGATATAGATTTAAGTGCAATATAACTTCCTTTAGCTGAAGTAATAAAATATAGATGATCTTAGAACATACCTCTAATGATGTATAAATTATTTGGCTTATTTGAAAAGAAAATCTGCAGAAGTTCACATGTACTTCATTTCTAACATAATGGCATTTTCAAGTTGCTTCTTTCAACTGTTGTCATACCAGGACCTTATACAAGCTATTCAACTGGATATAAATGGGGAAGATAAATAGAAGGTGTGTTTGCATGCCTTGTGTTTGCATGCCTTCCTGTCCTCTACCATCTTCTGGAGTCCATTTAAGCTCACGCCTACTGCTTCAGTGACTCCATCCAGCCACCTCATTCTCTGTTGTTCCCTTCTTCTATTGCCCTCAATCTTTCCCAGCATTAGGCTCTTCTCCAGTGACTCCTTCCTTCTCATTAGATGGCCAAAGTATTGGAGTTTCAACTTCAGGATTTGGCCTTCTAAAGAGCAGTCAGGGTTGATCTCCTCTAGGACTGACCGGTTTGATCGCCTTGCAGTCCAGGGGACTCGCAGGAGTCTTCTTCCTAAATTCTTTGGCACTCAGCCTTTCTTATGGTCCAACTTTCATTGCCATACATTGCAACTGGGAAAACCATGGCCTTGACTATTTGCACTTTAGTTGGAAGAGTGATGTCTCTGCTTTTTAGTATGCTGCTGGATTTGCCGTAGCTTTCCTCCCCAGGAGCAAGTGTCTTTTAATTTCTTGGCTGCAGTCCCCATCTGCGGTGATCTTGGAGCCCAGGAAAATAAAATCTGTCACTACCTCCATTTCTTCCCCATCTATTTG
>JAKJMR010006929.1:0-27277 GCA_024449315.1 Daboia siamensis | reverse complement strand
ACTCCAAGGCCAAACTTGCCTGTTATTCCGGTTATCTTTTGGCTTCCTACTTTAGCATTCCAATCCCCCATGATGATAAGAACATCATTTTTTGGTGTTAGTTCTATAAGGTGCTGTAGGGCTTCATAGAACCGGTCAATTTCATCCTCTTCAGCACTGGTGGTTGGGGCATAGACTTGGACTACTGTGATATTGAATGGTTTGCCTTGGATTCGAACTGAGATCATTCTGTCATTTTGAGGATTGTATCCCAGTATTGCTTTTCCTACTCTTTTATTGACTATGAAGGCTACTCCATTTCTTCTGAGGGATTCTTGCCCGCAGTAGTATACCTGATGGTCATCTGAATTAAATTCACCCATTCCTGTCCATTTTAGTTCGCTGATACCTAAGATGTCGTTGTTTAGTCTTGTCATCTCTTGTTTGACCACGTCCAGCTTTCCTTGATTCATGGATCTTACATTCCAGGTTCCTATGGAGAGAACATCTTTACAGCATCGGACTTTCCTTTCACCACCAGACACATCCACAACTGAGCGTCCTTTCGGCTTTGGCCCAGTCGCTTCACTCTTTCTGGTGCTACTAGTACTAGCCCTCTGCTCTTCCCCAGTAGCATATTGGACGCCTTCCGACCTGAGGGGCTCATCTTCCAGCGTCATATCGTTTTGCCTTTTGGTACTGTCCATAGGGTTTTCATGGCAAAGATACTGGAGTGGGTTGCCATTTCCTTCGCCAGTGGATCACATTTTGTCAGAACTCTCGGCTATGACCTGTCCGTCTTGGGTGGCCCTGCACGGCATAGCTCATAGCTTCATTGAATTACGCAAGCCCCTTCGCCACGACAAGGCAGTAATCCATGAAGGGGAGATATACAGATGATACCACTCTAATGGCAGAAAGTGAAGAGAAACTAAAGAGCCTCTTGTTGCGGGTGAAGAAGGAGAGTGCAAAAGTTGGGTTGAAACTTAACATTAAGAAAACCAAGATCATGGCATCCGGCCCTCTCAATTCCTGGCAAATAGATGGGGAAGAAATGGAGGTAGTGACAGATTTTATTTTCCTGGGCTCCAAGATCACTGCAGATGGGGACTGTAGCCAAGAAATTAAAAGACGCTTGCTCCTGGGAAGGAAAGCCATGGCAAATCTAGACAGCACACTAAAAAGCAGAGACATCACCCTGTCAATAAATTTGCATATAGTCAAAGCTATGGTCTTCCCAGTTGCAATGTATGGCAGTGAAAGCTGGACCATAAAAAAGGCTGAGCGCCAAAGAATTGAGGCCTTTGAACTATGGTGCTGGCGAAGACTCTTGCAAGTCCCTTGGACTGCAAGGTGATCAAACTGGTCAGTCCTAGAGGAGTTCAACCCTGACTGCTCTTTAGAAGGCCAGATCCTGAAGCTAAAACTCAAATACTTTGGCCACCTAATGAGAAGGAAGGACTCACTGGAGAAGAGCCTAATGCTGGGAAAGATTGAGGGCAATAGAAGAAGGGGATGACAGAGAATGAGGTGACTGGATGGAGTCACTGAAGCAGTAGGCGTGAACTTAAATGGACTCCAGAAGATGGTAGAGGACAGGAAGGCCTGGAGGAACGTTCTCCATAGGGTCGCGATTAGTTGGACAGGACTTCGCACCTAACAACAACAAAAATATATGAGATAGACTCATTACATGCAAAGCAAGATAGTTCAAGCCGTGATTTGTTATAATTGTGATGATTATGGCTTACAGCTCATGAAAACCCCAAATCCACAATCTCAGAAAATTAGAATATTGTGAAAAGGTGCAATATTCTAGGCTCAAAGTGTCCCACTCTAATCAGCTAATTAAGCCATAACACCTGCAAAGGGTTCCTGAGCCTTTAAATGGTCTCTCAGTCTGTTTCAGTAGGAATCACAATCATGGGGAAGACTGATGACCTGACAGTTGTGCAGAAAACCATCATTGACACCCTCCATAAGGAGGGAAAGCCTCAAAAGGTAATTGCAAAAGAAGTTGGATGTTCCCAAAGTGCTGTATCAAAGCACATGAATAGAAAGTTATGTGGAAGGGAAAAGTGTGGAAGAATAAGGTGCACAAGCAGCAGGGATGACCGCAGCCTGGAGAGGATTGTCAGGAAAAGGCCATTCAAAAGTGCTGGGGACTTTCACAAGGAGTGGACTGAGGCTGGAGTCAGTGCATCAAGAGCCACCACACACAGAAGGATCCTGGACATGGGATTCAAATGTTGTATTCCTCTTTTCAAGCCGCTCCTGAACAACAAACAACGTCAGAAGCATCTTACCTGGGGACAAGAAAAACAGACCTGGTCTGTTGCTCAGTGGTCCAAAGTCCTCTTTTCTGATGAGAGCAACTTTTGCATCTCTTTTGGAATGCAAGGACCCAGAGTCTGGAGGAAGAATGGAGAGGCACACACTGCAAGATGCTTGAAGTCTAGTGTGAAGTTTCCACAGTCTGTGTTGATTTGGGGAACCATGTCATCTGCTGGTGTTGGTCCACTGTGCTTCATTAAGTCCAGGGTCAACGCAGCCGTCTGCCAGGAGATTTTGGAGCACTTCATGCTTCCTTCTGCAGATGAGCTTTATGGGAATGCTGACTTCATTTTCCAGCAGGACTTGGCACCTGCCCACACTGCCAAAAGCACCAAAACCTGGTTCAATGACCATGGGATTACTGTGCTTGATTGGCCAGCAAACTCGCCTGACCTGAACCCCATAGAGAATCTATGGGGCATTGCCAAGAGAAAGATGAGAGACATGAGACCGAACAATGCAGAAGAGCTTAAGGCTGCTATTCAAGCATCCTGGTCTTCCATAACACCTCAGCAGTGCCACAGGCTGATAGCTTCCATGCTACGCCGCACTGAGGCAGTAATTGCTGCAAAAGGGGCCCAAACCAAGTACTGAGTACATATGCATGCTTATACTTTTCAGAGGTCCGATATTGTTCTATGTACACTCCTTGTTTTATTGATTGCATGTAATATTCAAATCTAGACAGAACACTAAAAAGCAGAGACATCACCCTGTCAACAAATTTGCATATAGTCAAGGCTATGGTCTTCCCAGTTGCAATGTATGGCAGTGAAAGCTGGACCATAAGAAAGGCTGAGCGCCAAAGAATTGAAGCCTTTGAACTCTAGTGCTGGAGAAGATTCCTGTGAGTCCCTTGGACTGCAAGGCGATCAAACTGGTCAGTCCTAGAGGAGATCAACCCTGATTGCTCTTTAGAAGGCCAGATCCTGGATCTAAAACTCAAATACTTTGGCCACCTAATGAGAAGGAAGGACTCACTGGAGAAGAGCCTAATGCTGGGAAAGACTGAGGGCAATAGAAGAAGGGGACGACAGAGAATGAGGTGGCTGGATGGAGTCACTGAAGCAGTAGGCGTGAGCTTAAATGGACTCCAGAAGATGGTAGAGGACAGGAAGGCTTGGAGAAACATTGTCCATAGGGTTGCGATGGGTCGGACACGACTTTGCAATTAACAACAACAACACTGTATTCATCTCTGGGAAGTCGGCGAGGGGGGAGGGGAGGGTAAGGGAGGGTTGGGGAGAGGGAAGGGGGTGGAGGGAGTTTTTTCTATTTAAAAAATGTATTGTAAAACTTTTCAATAAAAAAAGAAAAAGAAAAAGAAATACTACCAGCCAAGCTCCCAAAGCCAAAAATGTACTCTATGATGCCTAGGGAGATGGAGAAACTGCAAGACTATATTGAGAAAAATCTACCCAGAGGATTCATCCAGCCGGCAAAATCACGCGTGGCTGCCGCAGTGTTGTTTAAAGAGAAGAAAGATGGGTCTTTGAGGCTCTGTGTTGATTTTAAAGGGTTAAACGCTGTCAGCATAGAAAATATGTACCCCCTCCCCCTGATTAAAGACATATTAGTCGACCTAGCCAAAGGCAAAATCTTCATGAAGCTGTACTTGAGGAAAGCCTATTACCAAGTGCCAAAATGACAGAATGATCTGAGTTCAAATCCAAGGCAAACCATTCAATATCTGTTAGATGTTTTTGTGCCAGCCATGGCAGTTCCCCCAAAAAGTCATCAGATGGGAGCAAAGAGGCATCTTTGCTCCCACTGGTGGGTCAGGGGTCTCTGGCCCCTGCAGCCCCATTGGAGAGAGTTAATTGGTAAGGGAGGGACTGAGGACCCCCATAAAAACCTCTGCTCAGGGGCTGCTCTCTCTCTGCTTGCTTGCTCTCTCTTGTTGCTCTCTTGTGGGAATGATCCATGACCTCAATCCAGGCATGGATGCCTCCATGCCAGAGAACTCTTTCTATTTACTCTATCGTTGAATAAAGCTTTAAATGATTGCATCCCTGCGTGCTGCCTTTTACTTGGAAGCACCTTAATGAACCATCGGTCTCGTGAGGCCATCTCACAATTTGGTAGCAGAGAGGATGGTTTAAGGCAACGCTTCCAAGCCAGCAGCTAGAAGCAATGATGCCTGGAGGTTCCAGCTAGAACCTGGCTTTTGCCCAGGTTCGCCTGGTGCGCCAGTTGCGACCCTATCTGGACCCAGATGCCCTACGCACAGTCACTCATGGGCTCGTGACCTCCCGTTTAGACCACTGCAACGCTCTCTACATGGGGCTGCCCTTGAGGACCACTCGGAAGCTTCAGCTGGTGCAGAATTCGGCCGCACGAGTTGTGATGGGGGTTTCCCGATACTCCCATGTAACACCTCTACTCCGCGAGCTGCATTGGCTCCCGGTTGCCCTCCGGGTGAGATTCAAGGTGCTGGTGATGACCTATAAAGCCCTAAATGGCTTGGGTCCGGGATATCTGAGGGAACACCTGCTGCCGGCATCAAGCTCCCTTCGTCCAGTGCGCTCCCACAGAGAGGGTCTTCTCAGGGTGCCACTGGTAAGAGATTGCCGGCGGACGACACCCAGAGATAGGGCCTTCTCAGTGGGTGCACCTGCCCTTTGGAACCAGCTGCCAGTGGAGTTGAGGACTGCCCCCGACCTCCGTTCATTCCGCCGGGACCTCAAGATCTGGCCCTTCGAGCTCTCTGGCCCAGGCTGAGAATTTTAATTTTAATTTAGTTTTAATTTTAATTTTAACTGGGGTTTTTATTAATGAAGGGATTAATATAATTTTTTAATCTGTGTTTAACTTTTATATCTGTGTTTTTTAATTACCCTGTAAACCGCCCTGAGTCCTTCGGGAAAGGGCAGTATATAAATGTAATAAAATAAATAAAGAAATAAATAAACCCATTTGAGATGGATGGCAGGAGATCCCCGATTGTGACCAGGAGTCTTCAATCAAGGACGGCAGCCCTGCATCCAGCCCCTGACGCAAGCTTCGCTCCAGGTGAAAGCACAGATGACCTCTATCACCCCAGAGGACCCAGTGGAGCGCCAGGGACCCCTTCGCATGCCTCCCCACAACTGCAAGCCACAGAGGGAAGCATGGAAGGCTTACAGTCCACCCAAGACTGCCCAGACACCGGGGAAGCGGCCAGGGACCAGGCCACCCCCAACGTGGACCAGATGACTGAACGGGAATGCAGGGAGCTGATCCAAACGCTCCTTGCAGCACAAAGGACGCCACAAGCCTCTCCACGAGGGATGCCAGCGCAGGGGTCCTCTGGACACCGGGTAAGTCCTTCCCCAGCACCCATGAGGCCCCCTAAAATGGCACCGGCCACCCTGGGGGACCCCGGGGACCCGGAGCGTTTGGCGGGAAAGAGAGAGAGAGAGACATCCGCTCCCTCTGCCTCCTGGGCTCAAATGAGTTCTGAGCATGCCCAGTCGGGGCCATCCAAAAATCAGAGAAAAGTACCACCACCTGCCAGCAGAAGGATCCCTTTTCCATTCACCTCAATGGAGAGCTCACAGATGTATAGAAATGGACAAAGAGCTGGGGAAAATCTCTTTCATTCCCAGACCTCTTCATCTGCTTCTGCACTCTCAAATAAATTTGAAAAACTGCATCTTGGGGGGGAAAATTTCAGCAGCTGGAATAAAGAAGTGCAGGTATGTCTATTAGAGCAAGGGACTCTAGAGATGGTTCCGGACCCCCCACCTCTTCCCTGGGGACCCCAAGAAGAGTGGTATCATAGGAAAGCATATACCACTCTACTGAGCTCACTGGATGCTAACTTGTACTCCAGCATTCCAGATGGGCTCACAGCTGGTGAAGTTTGGGGGTTATACAATTTATTCAACAGCGACACCATCAGTTCGATCACCAGACTCACAACTGAGTTTTACACCACCAGCCTGAGGTTTGGGGCTAACATGGCTGAGCACCTGGGAAAATTGAGGGCGCTCAGGGCAGAACTGATGTTCAGAGACTACCTTGTACCTGAGGCAAACATGGTCGCCGTCATTCTGGCTTCCCTGGACAAAAATTGGAGCAGTTTCATTGTTTCACTGGAGGGGACAACGAAGAAAGCCATGACTCTGTCCTACCTCACAGGGAGGCTCATTGAAGATGACAGGAGGCGTAGAGATGCAGGAGAATACGCCAGAGCCACCACCCAGCGAGCCAGCAAGTGGCACCACAACACAGAGCAGGTTAATGCTCTACTTAAGTGTTTCATCTGTGGCTCTGAGGGGCATCTGAAGAAGGACTGCCCCCATCACCAACAAGGCCCCAAGTGTGGTCCCAATCAAGGAAGAGGCAAGGGGCAAGGAAGGGGGCGTGGCGGGGGCAAAGGTAGTGCCAAGGGCAATTTTGTGTGTACTTGTGCTCTCACCCCCACCACAAAGGCTGATAGCTCCACTGGCTTATGGTTACTGGACTCTGGAGCTTCATCTCACATTACCAATATGAAACAAGGGTTTAAAAGGTTAAAGAAAATTAACTCCTCTGTCAAGGTGGCCAATGGTGATAAGGCTTTGGTTGTTGGGGAGGGCACTGTCTCTGTACCCGGACTGGGAAATGTTGAAGGGGTACTGCATGCTCCCTCCATTGCCAACAATCTGTTAAGCATTATCAAATTATGTGACGATGACAAGGTGGAAGTTTTATTTCGCAAAGGGGGAGGTCATGTCACCCGGAACCAGAGGGTCATTGGAAGTATTGCCATCATAAATGGTTTGCCATACTTCTCCCCTGAGAACCCAGCCAGAGAGGACAGTCCACCGGATGCCAACTCAGAAGGGGCCTGCGCACGGAAAGAGAGAAAGCCCCCACGGCCAGCCCCACGGCTTTCCAAGGGCAGTGTTGACAAGAAACCCGAACCTCAGCAGGCACCTAAAGCACCACTCAAGGCAACCAGAGCCAAGAGGGTATCAGTGGGGAAGCCGCTCCACGATAAGTGTGCCCATCTCTTACACTGAAGATTAGGTCATGCGAGCTTTCCTGTGGTTAAAAAGATGGGAGAATTTGCTGAGGGAGTCCAGCTCAAGGATTGTGAGGTGTTCCTGGACTGTGCCATCTGTAAGAGGACAAAGAGGAAGGCTGCCCCCATCCCTAAGATGTCACTGCGTAAGACCCAATACCCGTACCAACTAGTACATGTTAATTTGGTTGGGCCATTCACATCATCCCTAGGGAAAAGACAGTATTTTCTCACTGCCATTGACAATTTTTCACGGTACGGCCACGTGTATACCCTCACAGAAAAATCTGAAGCCTTTGACGCCATAAGATCACTGTACAACTTTGTAGAGACCCAGTATAAGACCAAGATCGCACAACTGCAGAGAGACCGCGGGGCTGAGTTCATGTCCTGAAAATTCCAGGAATGGGTAAGGCGCAAGGACATCCGACATTTTCTTACAGCGCCCTTCACTCCTGCTCAGAACGGCGTAGCTGAGAAAAGAAATGGAATCCTGCAAACTATGGTGCGTAGTCTGATTGCGGACGCTGGGGTCACGGAATCATACTGGGCAGAGGCGGTGCACTACGCCAATTACACCTTAAACCGCACCTGGAGCAGTGTTGTGGACCAGACCCCATATTTCCTGGTCCACGGTAGGAAACCAAATCTGGGACACTTGCGTGTGTTTGGCTCCTACGCTTGGGTGCACATCCCCAAACAACTGCGGAAGGAGGGGAGATCTGTCTCCCAGACACTAAGGTTCTTGGGCTATGCTCCTGGCTCCAAGGCCTACCGCTTCCTGAGAGAAGATGGCAGGACTGTGACTTCCCAATCTGACTCCTTCGAAGAGGACTCCGATTGGACCCAGATTCACTCAAACGATCTGAGCCCATATGTGAACCGACCCAGCAAGGACACACCGACCACGAAATCACCTGAGACGACCACATACCCTGCCGCCGACGAGAGCGAGGAACAAGACGAATATGTCATCCTACCTGGTTCAGATGGGGAGGATAAACCATCCAGTCCCGAGGTGATGCCTCAGAGACCCGCGATACCCAGCACCTGGGACCGAGGGTCTTCACATCCCGGTTGTGAAATGCCGGCTAACAAGGAAGCCGCAGAACAAAAAGGCGGTGAGTGGCAGGAGGTCAGGAGGTCAAAGCAGTCCAACAAAGGGATCCCACCAAAGAGAATCGACATTGGGCACATCGCGTCTGTCAACAGCATTGTGGTCACCCCAAAATCCTTCTCTGACATCCAGGAGCTGCCCATCAAAGAACAGGAGAAATGGCAGCTCGCGATGGAACAGGAGATGGCGAGCCTGAAAAAGCTCAAGGTCTTCACCCCCCAGCAACCACCAAAGGAGAGGAAAGTCATTGGCACAAGGTGGTTTTTCAAGGCTAAACCACTTGCCAACGGCCTCTACCTGTATATGGCCCGTTTGGTAGCTCAGGGGTTCGCCCAGCACTACATGGAGGACTACGGGGAGACCTACTCTCCAACCATATGGGCAGAGAGCGTCAAGGCCACCCTCGTAACTGCAGCCGCTCTGGGGGATGAAGTCTTCCAATTCGACATCCAGACGGCCTACCTCCACGCCAACTTGGACCGGCAGATCTACGTGAGGGCCCCTCCTGGCTACCAGCAGGAAGGGGGAAACACATGGCTGCTCCGAAAAGGGTTATATGGCCTCAAGCAGTCGGGGAAACTATGGTACGACTGCCTTAGAAAAAGTTTAGAACGAGTTGATTTCAGTGCATCCCATGCAGATGAATGTGTTTTCACACGCAACTCCAAGGGTACCACAGAGCGGGTGTTAGTTTATGAGGACGACCTCCTATATGTAGGGCCTGACAAGGAAGGGTGTGATAAATTTGCCAAGGCCCTGGGGGAAAAGTTTACCCTGAAGTCTTTGGGGCAGGTTGACAGGTACTTGGGTGTGCACATCTTGGCCACTAAGGAGGGTTTCGCCCTATCTCAGAAAGAAAAGATTGAGGAGTTACTGGCCAAATGCGAAATGGCAGAATCTAACCCAACGCGTAGCCCAGTACAAAGTGACTATTACAGTCACACTCACAAGGACGGTCCTGAGTTCACAGATAATAAGCTTTACAGATCTGTGATCGGCTCCTTGCTATATATCAGCAATTGGAGCAGGCCTGACATAGCTTTAGCTGTGAATCTACTGTCCAGGCATGTGGAACAGCCAAAGGAATTCCACTGGACTGCTGTTAAGAGGGTACTTAGGTACCTCAGGGGCACGACCGATGCTCTCCTTGTGCTGGAGCCAGAGAAGGGGAAGACGGCCCAGCTCTCTGCTTACTCGGACGCAGACTGGGCTGGTGACACTAAGAGTAGATGGAGCACCTGTGGTTTCCTCATATTGCTAAATGGCTGTCCTATCCATTGGCATGTTAGGCAGCAAAAATTTGTTTCTTGCTCCACGGCCGAGGCGGAATATGCCAGCCTGTCGGACACAGCCAATGATTTGATTTGGTTCGATGCTCTGATAACGAGCATCTGGGCACCTCCTCCTCTGCCCATCCAAATTCAAGAGGATAATACGGCTGCAATTGCAATCTCGGGGGCATATGCAGTGGGCTCTAGGTCCCGCCACATAGACATACGCTATAAAAATGTCAGGCATCTTGCCAAAATGGGGTTTATACATGTTGAGCATTGTAATACAACTGACCAGATAGCTGACCTGTTCACCAAACCTGTCCCCATTGACCGGCACAACCTTCTGTGTAAGCGTTTGTGTTTGGTCTTCTGAATGTGTATATGCATGTCTATGACACCTGCTCGCCCCCTCACATACATTCACTGGTCTGTATCATTGGCTGGCAAGAAGGGGAATTGTTAGATGTTTTTGTGCCAGCCATGGCAGTTCCCCAAAAAGGTCATCAGATTGGAGCAAAGAGGCATCTTTGCTCCCACTGGTGGGTCAGGGGTCTCCGGCCCCTGCAGCCCCATTGGAGAGAGTTAATTGGTAAGGGAGGGGCTGAGGAGCCCCATAAAAACCTCTGCTCAGGGGCTGCTCTCTCTCTGCTTGCTTGCTCTCTCTTGTTGCTCTCTTGTGGGAATGATCCATGACCTCAATCCAGGCATGGATGCCTCCATGCCAGGGAATTCTTTACTCTATCGTTAAATAAAGCTTCATCTGATTGCATCTCTGCATGCTGCTTTTTACTTGGAAGCACCTTAACGAACCATCGGTCTTGTGAGGCCATCTCACAATATCACAGTAGTCCAAGTCTATGCCCCAACCACCGGTGCTGAAGAGCATGAAACTGACTGGTTCTATGAAGCCCTACAGCACCTTATAGAACTAACATCAAAAAATTATGTCCTTATCATCATGGGGGATTGGAATGCTAAATTATTGCCCCCCGGGTGAGATTCAAGGTGCTGGTAATGTTCTATGCTCTACATGGCATGGGTCTGGATTACCTATAGCAGGACCTGCGGCCGGCGTCAACTTCCGTCCGTCCAGTGCGCTCCCACAGAGAGGGCCTCCTCAGGGTGCCTCCGATCAAAGAATGTCGATTGGTGGCCCCTAGGGGGAGGGCATTCTCTGTGGGCGCGCCAGACCTGTGGAACTGCTTGCCGGTTGAACTCCGGATGGCCCCTGACCTTCGCTCATTCCGGTGCAATCTAAAAACTTATTTATTCGAGCAATCCGGCCTGGTTTGATGGGTTAAGGGATGGGATTTTAAAATAATTTTAATTACTGTTTACTGTTTATATTGGGTATTATATTTAATTGTTTTTTAAGTTTTGTATTTCGTTTTTTAAATATTTATTGCCCTGTTCACTGCCCTGAGTCCTTCGGGAGAAGGGCGGTATACAAATTTTTGAAAATAAAATAAATAAATAAAAGATAACCAGAATATCAGGCAAGTTTGGCCTTGGAGTACAAAATGGAGCAGGGCACAGGCAGATAGAATTTTGTCAAGAGAATACAATGGTCATAGCAAACACTCTTTTCCAACAACCCAAGAGACAGCTGTATACATGGACATCACCAGACGGTCAACACAGAAATCAGATTTACTATGTACTCTACAGCCAAAGATGGAGAAGCTCTATACAGTCAGTAAAAACAAGACTAGGAACTGACTGTGGCTCAGACCATGAGCTTCTCATTGCAAAGTTTAGACTTAAACTGAAGAAAGTAGGGAAAAGCACTCGGTCACTCAGGTATGAACTAAATCATATCCCTGACGAATGTACAGTAGAGGTGACAAATAGATTTAAGGAATTAGATCTGATAGACAGAGTGCCTGAAGAACTATGGACAGAGGTTTGCAACATTGTACAACAGGTAGCAACTAAAACCATCCCAAAGAAAAAGAAATGCAAGAAAACAAAATGGGTGTCTGAGGAAGCTTTGCAAACAGCTGAGGAAAGGAGGGAAGCGAAAGGCAAGGGAGAAAAAGAAAGATACGCCCAATTGAATGCAGAATTCCAGAGAATAGCTAGAAGAGATAAGAATGCCTTCTTAAATGAACAGTGCAAAGAAATAGAAGAAAACAATAGAATAGGGAGGACCAGAGATCTTTTAAAAAAAATTGGAGAGATGAAGGGAACGTTTCATGCAAAAATGGGCATGATAAAGGACCAAAATGGCAGGGACCTAACAGAGGCAGAAGAGATTAAGAAGAACTATACAAGAATGAGCTTTACGTCCCTGATAACCACGATGAGGTGGTCACTGATCTCGAGCCAGACAGCCTAGAACAGACATGTCAAACACAAGGCCCGGGGGCCGGATCCGGCCCGCGAAGTGGTTTCATGCGGCCCGCGAAGCCATTTTGGAAACAGTGAGGGAACGGCCCCCACTGCCTTGGCCCTGGCCCAGAGACCCTCCTCCTGCCAGAGACCCCCAGATCTGTCCCACTCCTGCCCGGACCCCCATAGGCACACTTGATGCGAGCGATGTAGAGCTGGCCACGCCCACCCAGTAGGCCATGCCCACCCTGGCCATACCCACCCGGCCCCCTCAGGGCAACTGCAATGCTGATGCGGCCCTCAATGAAATTGAGTTTGACACCCCTGGCCTAGAATGTGAAGTGAAGTGGGCCTTAGAAAAGCTGAGCAACAACAAAGCTAGTGGAGGTGACAGTATTCCAGCTGAGCTATTCAAAATCTTAAAAGACGATGCAGTAAAAGTGCTACACTCAATTTGCCAGCAAATTTGGAAAACTCAACAGTGGCCACAGGATTGGAAAAGAACAGTGTACATCCCAATTCCAAAGAAAGGCAGTGCCAAAGAATGTTCAAACTATCGCACCATTGCACTCATTTCACATGCTAGTAAAGTTATGCTTAAAATCCTACAAGCTAGACTCCAGCAGTATGTGGATCGAGAACTACCAGAAGTACAGGCAGGATTTCGAAGAGGCAGAGGAACTAGAGATCATATTGCCAACACACACTGGATCATGGAGAAAGCTAGGGAGTTCCAGAAAAACATCTACTTCTGCTTCATTGACTATGCTAAAGGCTTTGATTGTGTGGATCATAACAAACTCTGGCAAGTTCTTAAAGAGATGGGAGTACCAGACCATCTTATTTGTCTCTTGAGAAACCTATATGTGGGCCAAGAAGCAACAGTGAGAATGGGACACGGAACCACTGATTGGTTCAAAATTGGGAAAGGAGTCCTCCAAGGCTGTATACTGTCTCCCTGCCTGTTTAACATATATGTAGAGTACATCATGAGAAAGGCAGGACTAGATGAATCAAAAGTTGGAATTAAGATTGCCAGGAGAAATATCAACAACCTAAGATATGCAGATGATACCACTCTAAAGGCACAAAGTGAAGAAGAACTAAAGAGCCTCTTGTTGCGGGTGAAGAAGGAGAGTGCAAAAGTTGGGTTGAAACTTAACATTAAGAAAACCAAGATCATGGCATCTGGCCCTCTCAATTCCTGGCAAATAGATGGGGAAGAAATGGAGGTAGTGACAGATTTTATTTTCCTGGGCTCCAATATCACTGCAGATGGGGACTGTAGCCAAGAAATTAAAAGACGCTTGCTCCTCGGGAGGAAAGCAATGGCAAATCTAGACATCACTCTAAAAAGAAGAGACATCACCCTGTGAACAAAAGTGTGTATAGTGAAGGCTATGGTCTTCCCAGTTGCAATGTATGGCAGTGAATGTTGGACCATAAGAAAGGCTGAGCAGCAAAGAATTGAGGCCTTTGAACTCTGGTGCTGGAGAAGACTCCTGTGAGTCCCTTGGACTGCAAGGTGATCAAACTGGTCAGTCCTAGAGGAGATCAACCCTGACTACTCTTTAGAAGGCCAGATCCTGAAGTTGAAACTCAAATACTTTGGCCACCTAATGAGAAGGAAGGACTCACTGGAGAAGAGCCTAATGCTGGGAAAGACTGAGGGCAATAGAAGAAGGGGACGACAGAGAATGAGGTGGCTGGATGGAGTCACTGAAGCAGTAGGCGTGAGCTTAGATGGACTCCAGAAGATGGTAGAGGACAGGAAGGCCTGGAGGAACGTTGTCCATAGGGTCGTGATGGGTCGGACTCGACTTCGCAGCTAACACGAACAATTACCAAGTGCAAATTAGGGAGGGAGATGAATGGAAGACAGCATTCAATTCCCCCTTAGGGAGTTTCCAGGTCAAAGTGATGCCTTTCGGACTCCATGGAGCTCCTGCAGTGTTTATACAACTAATAAATCAAGTGCTGCATGATCACCTATACAAGGGGGTTTGGGTTTACCTTGACAATATCCTCATCTATAGTGAAACCATGGAAGAAACATGGAAGTCTCTATGGCAAAATTTGTAAATGTGGATTTCATCAGACGCACCTCAACTACTTTGGCTACCGAATCTCTAGTGAGGGAGTGGAAATGGACACTGCCAAGGTCAAAGCTGTGCTGGAATGGCAGCCTCCACAGACCTGCAAGAAACATCAAAGCTTTTTGGAGTTTGCTAATTTCTATCAGCAATTCAGGGACGCGGTGGCTCAGTGGGTTAGGACGCTTGGCTTGTCAATCAGAAGGTTGGCAGTTTGGCGGGTCGAATCCCGAGTGCCGCGTAACAGAGTGAGCACCTGTTACTCGCCCCAGCTTCTGCCAACCTAGCAGTTTGAAAGCACATAAAAATGCAAGTAGAAAAATAGGGACCACTACAGTGGGAAGGTAACAGCGTTCCATGGGCCTTTGGCGTCTAGTCATGCCAGCCACATGACCACGGAGACGTCCTCGGACAAGCGCTGGCTCTTCGGCTTTGAAACAGAGATGAGCACTGGCCCCTAGAGTTGGAAACGACTAGCACACATGTGCGGGGGAACCTTTACCTTTACCTTTATCAGCAATTCATCCCCTTCTTTCCAAAAATCTCCATGCCCATTACTGAACAGTTAAAAACCGGAAAAGCGGGGGGGGGGGGATGAATCCTGCCCTTGTCAGCCCTTACAATGGACTTTAGAATGCCAGGCAGCATTTGAGCAGTTAAAAAGACTGTTTGCAGCAGAACTGGTTGTTAAACATTCTAACCCCAAGGAACCTTTCATTATCCAAGCTGATGCCAGTGATGTCACTGTGGGCTCAGTCCTCCTACAAAAGAACCCTAGGGGGAATCTACAACCCTGTGCCTACACTTTGAGAAAACTTTCAGAATCAGAGAGACGATGTGCTGTGTGGGAGAAGGAGGACTCTTCATTGCAGCTTTTAAACAGGAACTAGTTTTTTTTTCTTTTTGTTGTTGTTGCCTTTTACTTGGTTCCTGCATATTCAGGAGGGCTGAAGAGAAGGTAAGATACACTTTGCTTTATTACACAGGCTTACCTAGGGGAGTATGTTTGTGTATGTAAAAGTGTGCTTGTTTCCCTGAGTCATTTCCCACCATTGACCAGAGCTGGGCAGAAGGGTTGGCCTTAGCTGCACCTAAACCCCCACAATGTCTGGAGGTGTTTAGAAAGCAAGGAGGACCATCCTTGTACTCTCATGCTCCAATGGGTTGTGAGTGTTGAACTCTGTGGTTGCTCTGTGGTTTGTGGTTGCTCTTCATATATTTCCAGCTGTTGACCAGGCCTAGGTGTGATACTGATCTTAGCCACCTGTGGCCTCCTGTGACCGGGGGGGGGGGAGGATGTTCACATCGCAAGGTAGGTCGGTGGATCTCTTGTGGCCCAACAGGCTGTGCAAGTGGTGTAAGAGATTTACACATATCGGCTCAGCCCAAGGAAGAACTGTTAGAATGAATAAAAAAAGGAATGTGCCCTCAGCCCCCTTCAGTGTGTTATCAGGAACCTTGATAGCTTAAAACCCATTGGGATATAAAAATTGAAACTCTAACTAAGTACAATGCCCTCTGGCATCAGGATATGCCTACTATTTGGCCCAAACGGGGGGGGGGGGGGGGGTCCATAGATTTGGGAGTTTTTGAAACTATGGGAGATTACACTCAAAGAGGCATGGATCATGATCAACAAGCTTATTATACACTTTTTTGGACCTTAGAAAGAAATAAGCAGGTGCTTAACGACTGTTGGTTGTGGCAACTTCCAATGACACCTTTTCCTGCTTTATCTTCTCCTCCACCGCCTTATAAAGAGATTTAGTTCCTCACAGGTAGTTATTGGAAGGGGGGACACTAATAAGGTCCTGGTTCATACCCGCTTCTCCACATCTGACCTTTATGTATAGAAGGACTGATTAGGTTCTTACACTGCAGCCCCGCACAAATATTCTGAATTGCTTCTGTCCATTATTCAAACTCATAACCCTAATTGGGCAGACCTCCAAGCCATGCTGGATGTCTTTTTAACAACAGAGGAAAGGCGTCTGGTAGGAAATGCTGCTAAAAAATTAGCTGAAGAAAAGAAGGTCCTTTGTCCTGAAACTGACCCTAGATGGGTCATTGATACTTATGAAAGCAGAGCCTATGAACACTTAAAAGGTTTTCAAGAGATTCTTATCACTGCATTGCAGACTGCCATCCCTAAACAGAGAAAAATTGGGCAAAAATTATGATGTTCATCAGTTGCCATCAGAGAGCCCCAGTGACTTCCTTGAGCCTTCTGGAAGTATAGTGATTTGGATCCAGAACCTCCAGAAAATTCCTGCCTGGTGAACATGCTCTTTATTGGGCAGAGCACCCCAGATATTAGGCGCAAATTACAGAAGCTGGAGGGGGCTTCAGCTGACACAAATGGAAAATTATTGGAAGTAGCTTATAAAACCTATGTATCAAGACCAGAAGTAACAGCCAAAGGGGTTAAAAGGGATGAAAAATGAAACATTGTTTTGCTGGCTCAAGCTCTACAACGGGCACCCCTAGTGGGAGGGGAAAGAAGTGGGACTCGGGAAATAGGATGGTGAGGAGCGGTAGAGCCCCCTCAGGAGAGAAGTGGAATGATGCCACCCAGATTCCAGGCATCCCCAGAACTCCCAATGCAGTCTTTTGCCCTAAGACAGGACCAGTGTCGTATATGTAAGAAATTTGGCCACTGGAGCAGGGAATGTCCTTTTCGTTCCCTTCCCAACCGTCCTATAGGACACATTACTCCACAACCATGCTTTTAATACTAGGGGGGTCAGGGGCTGGGGGGCCTTTGTGTCCCTGCCCTTATGGATGATTCTCCCTCTGCACCTCTGGTAAAGTTCAAAGTCGGAGGGAAAACAATACCTTTTTTGATTGATACAGCAGCATCATGTTCAGTATTAAATAAGCACCTTGGAAATTCTCCCTCACAAACATTCCAGGTCATTGGGTCCAGTGGCCCATCCCTCCAACTTTCCTCACTTTATGACACACATGATTGTCCTGGTCTGTTAGATTGCTTTGTTGACTCTAATGTATGGTATTCAGGAGACCCTGGTTGGGCTATTAACACAGTTCTAGTGGAAGTAACCTTGCACCCTGATGCACTGCCAGTCTCCATTCATCAATATCTGATTAGCCTGGAGGCTTTACAGGGGTTAGAACACCTCATTACTAATTTCCTTGCTTATGGGCTTCTCAGAGAAACTGTTAGTCCTTATAATACACCAATTTGGCCTGTTAAAAAGCCAGACAGCTCTATTCATTTCTGCAAGAGTTAAGAGCCATTAATCAGATCACTGTGACATTGCATCAAATGGTGCCTAACCCCTATACACTGATTTCTCAACTGGGTCCACAACTTACTTGGTACACTGTTATTGATCTAAAAGACACTTTCTTTTATGTCCTTTTGGCTCTTGTTAGCCAGCTGCTCTTTGCTTTTCAGTGACAACATAGGCAACTTTGCTGGACTGTTCTACCCCAAGGATTCAAAAATACTACTATTTTGCCACTGTTATGGCCACTGATTTAGCCACATGGTGACCCATGGAGAACACTACTCCTGTGGTATTACAATATAGCAATTGTCTTTTGAATTCTGTTTCTTTGATAAATTCCCTTTGTTTCCCGTACTAAAGCCCAGCTTGTTAAACAGGAGGTTCAGTATTTAGGTTATATTTTATCACAAGTGACTAGAAAAGTATCCCTGCAAAGGATCCAGGCTGTGTGCCTCCTTAAGCCACCTAGTACTAGGCACCAGCTTCGGGGTTTCTTGGGAATGGTAGGTTTCTCTCGTATTTGGATTTCAAATTTTGCTCTAATGGCTAAGCCCTTGTATCAGGCTACCAGAGGCTCAGATAGAGAACCCTTTGAATGGACCAAGGACTGTCAGGTGGCATTTGATAACATTAAAACTGCTTTAGTCAATGCTCCAGCCCTTGGCATTCCTGATGTCACTAAACCATTCACCTTGTATGTGGCTGAAAGGAAAGCGGTGGCTGCTGGAGTCCTTACTCAGACCCTTGGTACTTCGTCTCGCCCTGTAGCCTATTTCTCAAAACAACTTGATCCTTTTGCTCAAGGATGGTGAGCATGCCTTCAGGCTGCAGCAGCTGCCACTCTCATTTTGGAAGATGCTGAACAATTAACCTTTGGGGCTCCTATCACAATGGAATCACCTCATTCCATCCAGGACTTGTTGGTGTCCAAGGGGGGTGTTTGTACCTTCACATTTGCCTGTGCCAGCTCCAACATACACTTCACAGGATAGGCACAGAGCTTATAAAATGGATGCTGTTTATCAAGGACAATGGCTGGAGAAGGATGGGAAACGCCTTCTCCCAGATCATGAATTATGGGCCCTCTTACAGGAATTTATTTATTTATTTATTTATTTATTATATTTGTATACCGCCCTTCTCCCGAAGGACTCAGGGCGGTGAACAGGGCACATATAAGAATACAGAATACAAAAATTAAAAAAGAGTTAAATAGGACCCCGAGCTACAACAATAGAATAATATTAAAAAAACCCACAATAAAAACCCCAACCCATCCCCCATCAGTCCAGGCCGGCTTGTTCAAATAGATAGGTCTTTAGGCCGCGTCGGAAGGAGCGAAGGTCAGGTGCCATCCGGAGCTCAACCGGCAACTGATTCCATAAAGCCGGGGCGCCCACAGAGAACGCCCTCCCCCTGGGGGCCACCAGCTGACATTCTCTGACCGGTGGCACCCTGAGGAGGCCTTCTCTGTGGGAACGCACAGGGCAGAGGGAAGTTGACGCCGGCAGCAGGTGATCCCCGAGGTACTCCGGACCCATGCCATGTAGGGCCTTGTAAACCATCATCAGAACCTTGAATCTCACCCGGAAGACAACTGGTAGCCAATGCAGCTCGCGGAGCAAAGGTGTAACATGGGAGTACCGGGAAACTCCCAACACAACTCTCGTGGCTGCATTCTGTACCAGCTGGAGCCTCCGTGTGGTCTTCAAGGAAAGCCCCACGTAGAGAGCGTTGCAGTAGTCCAGACGAGAGGTCACGAGCGCATGAGTGACCGTACACAGGGCATCCCGGTCTAGATAGGGCCACAGCTGGCACACCAGGCGAACCTGGGCAAAAGCCCCCCTAGTCACAGCCACTATATGATCTTCCAAAGTAAGTCGCGAATCTAGGAGGACTCCCAAGTTGCGAGCCCTATCTACGGGGGGTAAAAACTCACCCCCCCATAGAAAGAGGTGGAATATTCTGAATATCCCGGTATGCTGGTATGCACAGCCACTCAGTCTTGTCGGGGTTGAGTTGAAGTCTGTTCCTCCCCATCCAGACCCGAACCGCTTCCAGGCAACGGGACATCACGTTGAGGGCATCACTGGGGTGGTTTGGGGTTGAAATAAAAAGTTGGGTATCATCGGCATACTGATGATACCCAACTCCAAAACCACGAATGATCTCACCCAGCGGTTTCATGTAGAAGTTGAACAGGAGAGGCGAAAGGACCGACCCCTGAGGAACCCCACAAACGAGAGACCTCGGGGTCGACCTCTGCCCCCCTGCCAACACCGACTGTGAACGTCCCAGGAGATAGGAGGAGAACCACTGAAGAACTGTGCCTCCCACTCCCAATCCCCTGAGACGCCGCAGCAAGATACCATGGTCGATGGTATCAAAAGCCGCTGAGAGGTCTAATAGGACTAGGACAGAGGAATGTCCCCTGTCCCAGGCCCTCCAGAGATCATTCACCAGAGTGACCAATGCCGTCTCCGTGCTGTACCCGGGCCTGAAACCCGATTGGCACGGGTCTAGATAATCCGCTTCATCCAAGACCAGAGGGAGCTGATGCGCCACAACACTCTCAACAACCTTCGCAAGAAAGCGAAGGTTGGAGACCGGACGAAAGTTATTTAACATAGCTGGGTCCAAGGCAGGCTTCTTGAGGAGAGGTCTAACCACCGCCTCCTTCAAGACGGCGGGGAAACTACCCTCACTCAAAGAAGCAGATATGACCGCCTGGAACCAGCCTCGTGTCCCCTCCCGAGCTGCATAAACCAGCCAGGAAGGGCATGGGTCCAATAAACATGTGGTGGAGCTCAATATCCCCATAATCCTGTCCACTTCCTCAGGGGTTACAGAATCAAACTCCTCCCAGATAACATTGACAAGACCGCCTGTGTCCTGATCGTCAGTCTCTGCCCAGTCGGAGTCCAGACCGGTCCGAATCCGAGCGATTTTATCCGACAGATGTTGACTAAACTCCTCGACACGACCCTGTAAGGGTTTCTCCCTCACCTCCTGATTAAGGAGGCTTGGAAAATGCCTCTGCTGCCCAGATTGGCCATGTTTTGTGTGTGTGTGTGTGTGTGTGTGAAATCACTACGGAGGCTTACCTGGACTCTTGCTAGCAGCTGCCTCCACCATCCAGCCTGGATCCACCCAGCTCTTGCAGCTGCTCCCTGACTCCCAGTGCAGAGAGAGAGCAAGAGTGCAGGCGCACGTGGATAGGTGGAGGGGAGCAGCCTGGCCCTGCCTCCCTCTGGGGTGATGGCGTGCGTGCCCACAGGAACAGCTCTATGTCCCCCCTCAAAATGGAGGAGATGTAGCAACACGTGGATAAAAACCTAGCGAGGGGATTCATTAAACGAGCCAAGTCTGTGGTGGGAGCCCCTGTGTTGTTTATAGAAAAAAAAGATGGGTCTATTCATTTATTTTTATTTTTATTTTTACAATCTGTAATAATACCCAACAGAAATAACTGTGGAGAAAACCTTATCTTTTTCTTAAATATTTTCTGCATATTCCACCAAATTTTAATCCAAAAAGCTTTAACTTTTTTGCAAGTCCACCATATATGATAATATGTTGCATCATCACAACCACACCTCCAACATTTAGGCTGATAATTTGGATACATACTTGCTAATTTTTTCGGATCTAAATGCCATCTATAAAACATTTGATAAAAATTCTCTCTTAAATTTTGTGCCTGTGTAAATTTTACATTTCTGACCCAATTTTTTCCCCAAATATCCATCGTTATTGGCTCCTGAAAATTCTGGGCCCATTTTATCATACAATCTTTAACAAGTTCCATTTCTGAATCTATTTCTATTAATGCATTATATATCCTTTTTATATGCGCTTGACCTTGATCTCTAATTTGTTTTATCAAATTTTCATCAGTTATGGAAATGCCAATTTTCTGGTCTTCTTTCCATCTAGCTTGTAACTGCCCATACTGAAACCAGGTCTGAAGTATTTTTTCTTCTTTTAAAATATTAAATGACTTTAATTGCCATACATTCCTTTCCATTCTAAGAATTTCTTTATATGTAATCACATCATGTTTAAATCCCACACTTATATTTTCTATTGCATGTTTAGGTATTGCCCAAATTGGTATTTTATAATTTAGCTTATATCAGTATTTTTTCCAAACTCGCAACAGAGCATATCTTAATATATAAGTTTTAAAAATATTATCCACCTTCTTGTCATACAGCAAATATGCATGCCAACCATATAATAAATCACATCCCTCAATATTCAGTAATCTTCCTTGTGTTAAATTAAACCAATCACTAATTGATGATAAAACCACAGCCTCATAATATAATTTAAAATTGGGCATTTTAAGACCACCTCTTTCAAGTATATCTTGCATTATCTTAAGTTTTACTCTCGGTCTTTTCCCTGACCAAACAAATTTATTAATACCTTTCTGCCATTCTTCCAAATCTGAATCTTTTTTAAGTATAGGTATCATTTGAAACAAAAATAAAAATTTTGGTAAGATATTCATTTTCACTGCTGCAATTCTTCCCAGTAAAGACAATTGTAATTTTCTCCAACTATCTAACTCTTTTTGTACTTTCAACCATAACAATTCATAATTATTTTTATATAATTTCACATTTGAAACTGAAATATATACCCCTAAATATTTAATCTTTTTAACAATTTCAAATCCTGTTAATTTTCCTAGGACTTCCTTTTGTTCTATGGTCATATTTTTAGACAGTATTTTAGTTTTTTGACTATTTATCTTAAATCCAGAAACTTTTCCATATTACAAAATTATCTCCATCAAATCTACAACCGAGAAAGTCGGTTGAGTTAATATAATAATGTAATTTCTTCAACAGTCATCCGCAAACACCCTTAATCTATAATCTTGATCTTTTATTTTAATTCCCTTTATCTTATTTGAATCACGTATCTTAATCAATAATATTTCCAATGTTAAAACAAACAACAAAGGTGACAACGGACAACCCTGCCTTGTACCCTTTTCAATTTTACAGGCCTCTGTTAAACTACCATTAATTATTATTTCAGCTCTTTGTTTCTGATATATTGCCCTAATAGGTTGTAAAAACCTATCCCCAAACTCCATCTTCTCAAAAACTTTAAATAAAAATTGCCAATTGATCAAAGGCCTTTTCAGCATCCAAAAAGATCAGCACTGCGGGGACTTATTTTTTTCCAAAAATTCTAATAAATTTACAATATGTCTCACATTATTTTTCTTCTTTTTTTTTTAATTGAAAAGTTTTTCAGTACATTTTATCTTTAACAAAACAAAACCCCTTCCAACCCCCCCCGCCCAACCCTCCCTTCCCAACCCACCCCAATCTTCCCTCCCTCCCGTTCCCCCCTCCCCGACTTCCCAGAGCTAAATACAAGGTATAAAAGTATAAACAAACATAATCTACCCTAAGCAAACAACAATAGGTTATTAAATCTATCGCACTTTAACTCGTATAATATGACTACAAGCAATATAAATATCCCATCAATACTTATTCAAATGCTAAATGAAACTTTTTAGTCCCATATTTATTCTGGATGTAATCAATCCATTTTTTCCACTCTACGATATATCTCTGTTGCGAATGGTCTTTCAAATACGCTGAGATCTTTGCCATTTCCGCCAGGTTAGAAACCTTTAGAGTCCATTCTTCTATAGTCAGCAGTTCTTCCTTCTTCCAATATTGCCCTACTAAAAGTCTTGCTGCCGTAATTAAATTCAACATCAACTTAGTGTCCACAACAGTAGTATCAGTAACAATACCCAATAAAAACAATTGCAGACAAAACTTTATCCTTCTCTTAAATATCTTCTGCATATTCCACCAAATTTTAATCCAAAAAGCTTTAACCTTTTTACAGGTCCACCATATATGAAAATACGTTGCATCTTCACCACCACACCTCCAACATTTAGGCTGGTAGTTCGGATACATACTTGCTAGTTTTTTAAGATCTAAATGCCATCTATAAAACATTTTATAAAAATTCTCTCTTAAATTTTGAGCTTGTGTAAATTTTACATTTCTCACCCAAATCTTTCCCCAAATATCCATTGTAATAACTTCTTAAAAATTCTGGGACCATTTTATCATACAATCTTTAACAAGTTCTGTCTCTGAATCAATTTCTATCAGTGCAAGATATATCCGTTTAATATGTGCTTGACCCTGATTTCTAATTTGCTTTACCAAATTTTCATCAGTCATTAAGAAACCAGTTTTCTGATCTTCTTTCCACCTGGCTTGTAATTGCCCATACTGAAACCAGGTTTGAACAATCTTTTCTCCTCGTAGGAGATTATACGGCTTTAAATGCCATATATTCCTTTCCAGACTTAAAATTTCCTTATATGTAATCACATCATGTTTAAACCCAACATTTATATTTTCTATTGCGTGTTTCGGTATTGCCCAAAGAGGTATCTTATAATTTAACTTATGTCTATACTTTTTCCAAACTCGCAACAGAGCATATCTTAAAATATGTGCTTTAAACACCTTATCCACCTTCTTATCATACAATAGGTACGCATGCCAGCCAAATAGTAAATTATAACCTTCAAGATTTAATAGTCTTCCTTGTGATAAATTAATCCAATCACTTATCGCTGACAAAGCAGCAGCTTCATAGTATAATTTAAGGTTAGGCATTTTGAGACCACCTCTCTCACGCGTATCCTGCATAATCTTAAATTTAACTTGTGGTCTTTTCCCTGCCCAAACAAATTTATTAATACCCTTTTGCCATTCCTCCAGATTTGAATCCTTTTTAAGAATAGGTATCATTTGAAATAAAAATAAAAATTTTGGCAAGACATTCATTTTCACTGCTGCAATTCTTCCCAATAAAGAAAATTGTAATTTTTTCCAACTATCCAATTCTTTTTGAACTTTTACCCATAACTTTTCATAATTATTTTTATATAACTTTGCATTTGAGGGTGACAAATATACCCCCAAGTACTTAACCCTTTTAACTATTTCAAATCCAGGTAATCCTTCTAAAACAGCCTTTTGTGATACTGTCATATTCTTAGACAACATTTTAGTTTTTTGTATATTAACCTTGAATCCAGAAACCTTCCCATATTGCATTATTATCTCCATCAATTCTACAACAGAATTTACAGGTTGGGTCACTGTAACAACCAGATCGTCTGCAAACGCCCTCAATCTATAATCCTGATCTCTTATATGGATTCCCTTAATTTTTTTTCGAATCCCGTATTTTAATCAATAATATTTCCAATGTTAAAACAAATAATAAAGGTGACAATGGACACCCCTGCCTTGTGCCCTTTTCAATATTACATACTTCAGTCAGACTATTATTTACTATTATACGGGCTGTTTGCTTTTGATATAATGCCCTAATTGGTTGTAAAAATTTATCCCCAAAATTCATTTTATCTAATACTTTCATCAAAAATTGCCAATAGGACTACCGGGTGACAAGGCGCCACCGAAGACAGTTGTTTTCGGGCTGTCCGCTCCGCGGCTTTGTAGAACCGCCGAAAACAGCGCCGATCAGCTGTTTCGGCTGTTCGGAAGCCCCCTCCTCGGGAGAAGAGGAGGTGGTGAGTACCCAGGTAGGGGTAGAGCTCTCCGGGGCCGCCAGAGCTTAAAGTTCTGGTGGATGAAGGATCGAGCCCCCCCGAAGCCTGGGTTTCCTCCGGGCTGCGCAGTGTTTCTGCTCCGTGCTTTTAGGAGCAGAATAAGGCGTTCGCAACCATCCCTGCTTACAGGAAAGGACTTTGGAAAACGAGAAAGCAGGCAGAGCGATGCAGGAGAATAAGGAGCAAGTGGACTTTTGATCTTTGGCTCAATCTACATTGAAGACCTTGAAAGTGAAAGTGCGTAGTAAGTAAGAGTGGGGGAAAATGGCGGCTAAATCTTAAAAACTTATTAGAAGTGTGGGGGCTTCCCCCCTGCAGCAGTCTTCGTTGCAAGCTTCAGTGCCCCCTGCACCTTCACCTTCGCCTGTTTTGACAGTTAATGTTTTGCAAGATGCTTTGGAAAAGCATTCACAGCAAATAGCTGAGATCATAGATGAAAAGTTGGATGAGAAGTTAACAGAAAAACTAGCTGAAGTTATGGATGAAAAGCTGGATGAGAAGTTAACACAAATAAGGGCGGACATCTTGCTTGCATTTCAAGGCATGGCAATATGTATTGAGCGCTTGGATGAAAGAGTGGAAGATCTCAGCCAAAATAATATTAAATTAGATGCAAAGATATTAGAGACTGAGAATGTGGTGGATAAAATTGATAGTGATTTGACATTGGTGTAGTACCATGAAATGGAGTTTGCTGTGAGAATCAGAGGCCTGAAAGAGAATCATAAAGAAGATTTGAAGAAAATAGTCTCTGAGGCTCTGGAAGAGGTGTTGGGACGGCCAGCAGATGGAATTGCAGAAGATATAGATAAAATCTTCCATGTCAATTCGTGGATTGCAAGACAAAGGAAATTACCTAGAGATGTGGTTGTTTATTTTACAAAGAGAGCAATTAGGAATGAAGTTATTCAAGTTTCTTACAATACTAAGCTTGTAATTGCAGAGCAAGAAGTTCTGGTTTTAAAAGAGATCCCTCCAAGAATTTTAAGGAGAAGAAAGGAATTTGCTTTTTTGGCACAGGAGCTGAAGCGACGTGATATCAAGTTTAGATGGGAGATCCCAGTGGGTATGGTGGTAATGTATGAAGGCATGAGACACCGTCTTGCTACAGTGATGCAGGCACGTGATTTTTACAGTAATGTTTAAAAGCAACCCCCATACCACTTTTGGAATCTACAAAGAAGAATGGTGAGGGAAAGCCTCAAGGTGCTGAAGGAACAACACAGACAGATGAGAAAGCAACAGGAGTGGATCAAATTTCAGCAGTATCGGAAGAAGCAAGAGACCAGAGGATCA
Source organism: Daboia siamensis (assembly GCA_024449315.1). NCBI lineage: Eukaryota > Metazoa > Chordata > Lepidosauria > Squamata > Viperidae > Daboia > Daboia siamensis. The sequence goes on along the minus strand of JAKJMR010006929.1, from coordinate 970 downwards.
CACGTGCTGCTTCGAGACGATTGAGACGTGAGCAAGAACAGGATCAGCAGAAAGTTGTGGAACCTCCAAAGCGTACCTATAGCGAAGCTGTGGGAGGGGCACGGCCTAAGAATGTGAAGGGGATCCTGGAAGACGTGCTCCAAAAGCTTCGGGTCGCTAAAGATGGCGACTAAGTTTTTAACTTGGAATGTCAATGGATTAAATTCACCACAGAAGAGAAAGAAAATTTTTCAATATTTAAAACAATTTAAGACTGATGTTATTTGCTTACAAGAAACACATATTAGAGTTATGGACCAAAAGTATTTATTAAATTCAAGATTAGGCACACAATTTATTGCTTCTGCAACAAATAAGAAAAATGGAGTGGTCATTTATGTCAAGAACACAATTACAGCGGAGTTAATTGAAGCAGATAAACAAGGAAGATATGTTATAGTAGACTTGTTAATAGAAGGCAAAAAAACCCTTTTGGTTGGGTTATATGCTCCTAATCAACAACAAGCTGACTTTTATAGTTTATTACACAGCAAGATTACTCAATTGGATTATAAATCTTTCATTTTTATGGGAGACTGGAATGGTGTTTTGAACGTACAAATGGACAAGAGTGGTTCTTTTAGAAGTACTCCAAGTCATGCTAAATTGCCTAAGTCTTTTTTTGAGATGATGGATGATTTGGAGCTGCGAGATATTTGGAGAGAAAGGAATTTACAAGAAAAGGACTATACCTTTTTTTCTGATAGACATCAATTTTTTTCTAGGATTGATTTTGTATTAGTTACTAATGATTTTTTTTTCTAGGATTAAGAAGATAAAGATTTGTCCAAGAACCATGTCTGATCATAGTCCAGTTTGGTTAGAGATTGAAAAGGATATTAGAGATAGGCGTTCCTGGCGTTTAAATGAGAATTTGTTTAGAAATCAGGAAAATGTGGAAGAATGTAAAAAACAGATGAAGGTTTTTTTT
>JAKJMR010006926.1:0-12980 GCA_024449315.1 Daboia siamensis | reverse complement strand
GGGAAATGTGTACAGTTAGAAATGAACTTTTCTGACGAACAAAAAAACGTGCAGTGACATTCCCCTTCTTTCGTCAGCAAAGTGAAGACTCAAATAAGGCACATCTTCTCACGCAGATACTCATGCTGGGCTGTAGAAAGTGGTTTGTTCAGCATATCAGCAATTTGATCACGTGTAGGCACATACTGTAATGACACAAAACCTTGTTTAACCAGTTGCCTTATGTTTTGATATCGGATGTCAATGTGTCTGGATCTTGAACCTGTAAAACGTGTTTCAGAAATATAAACCACAGATTCGTTATCTTCCAACACAGTGATCGGTCGAATCGGATGTGTCCAGATATCTGTGATGAAAGCATCAAACCAGGTTAAAGAATTGCATGCATCAGACACATAAGCATACTCAGCTTCTGTAGAGGAACAAGAAACAAAATTCTGTTTACGCACATGCCAGTAAACAGGACATCCATTTAGAAACATCATGTAACCTGAAGTACTTTTTCGTGACTTCTTATCACTTGCCCAATCTGAATCTGCATAACAACATAACTCTGCATAATCAGTATGTGTTGGTTCCAACAACAACTTCATGTCTTTGGTGTGTTTTAGATACCTCAATAACTTTTTAACACATGTCCAATGAAACTGTTTTGCCTTGCCTACATGTCGTGATAAAAGATTAACACTAAGTGCAATGTCGGGTCTAGTCCAACTACTGATATATAACAGCGACCCAATGACTGAGCGATATAGTGTTTGATCTTCGAACTCAGGACTTGGTTCATGTGCCAAATTGTGAAAATCGGTTTGCATGGGTATACTCACAGGCTTAGCATCCTCTATGTTGCAGTGATGTAACAGTTGTTCAATCTTTTCTTCTTGTGTGAGACTAAACCCCTTCTGAGTTTTGATTATTTGAACACCTAAATAAGTGTTAATAGATCCTAAAGACTTCAATGTGAAAAACTTTTGTAAAGCTTTAGCAAAAACCTCACTCATCTGCTTATTTGGACCAATATAAACAATATCATCGACATAAACAAAAATTATCTCATACCTATTACCGGATCTTTTAGTAAACACGCATTCATCTGTTTCGGACTTAATAAAGCCCATTGAACTTAGCTTGTCAGAAAGACATAAGTACCACATTAAACCAGACTGTTTCAGACCATAAAGACTTTTGTGTAGAAACCAGGTATCCCCTTCTTGCTGTCGAAAACCTGGAGGACCTTTCACGTAGATGTCCTCGTCAAGATCAGCGTGTAGATAAGCCGTTTCAACGTCGAACTGAAAAACCTCTAGGCCAAGGATAGTTGCAGTGGCTAATGCGATTTTCACACTCTCAGTCCGCACTGTGGGTGAGTATGTATTTGTATAGTCCTCAGGATAACGTTGAGCGAAGCCCTGGGCTACGAGTCTGGCCTTGTACAACGACTCACCATTCGGCTTCTTTTTGATCCTGTAGACCCATCGAGTGCCAATAACTTTCTTGTTTGCTGGAGGGCTTGCAGGTGTAAACACTTGGAGTTTCTTTAGACTGTCCATTTCAGCCTGCATTGCCTCAAACCATTTATCTTGTTCTGCCTCTGGAAGATGTTTGATCTGTGTGAACTTCTCAGGTGGAAGTGTAACATTACAAATCAAAGGTACAGGTGTTTTCGTTACTTGCCACGAATAACGTTTTGGAGGGATTCCCTTTGTGGTCCTCTTGGAACGTCTCGAACCATCCTCTGCTACCAAAAGTCCAACCTCACTGACCCATGCCCTGTAATTCTGTCCTGACTTCTTTAATTTTGAGTCACCAGCCAGTGGTACAATAGAAGGTGTTTGATGAGGAATATACAATTGAGGTACTGACTGTGCAGGTCTTTGAGCTGCTATTCCACTCTGGCCAGCAGGAGGCGCTGGTGCTGGGGCAGGTGCAGTAGCATAACCTGCAGATGACACTGGCCTTCGCATATAAGAACCTGGTGGCAATTGCATGTGGGCTGAATATGGCTGTGCTCTGCCAGGTAGAGGGGCTTGCATAGAAGCAATATTGACAGGAGAAGCAATAGTAACAGGAATCCTAGCACCATCAGGGGCTGGAGCCTCAGATAACGGCAGAAATCTTGTATCTCTGAGCAAAGATTCCTCCATGGCCAGTTGAGAAAGTGAGAGCTCCAATTCACATCTTATTGCAGCTTCACCAGTAGATGGTGCTATAACATTAGCTTCAGGCATCACTGTGGCTCTGTATGTCCTTTGGGACAGCCCATAGTCATGTGACATAGGAGCCTCCGGTTCCCATTCGTCTGGCATGACACTCAATGATGGGCGTGACTTTGGCTTTGGGGAAGAAGGAGGCAATATGGCTTCTTCTTGTGGGTGTGGCAATATGGCCGGTTCTTGCTCATAACACCTCTCATATTGCTGAACCATTGACACATATTCCTTTGCCTGCTGCAAACGCTTTTCAAAAACCCAATTTGTGCACAGTAGCCTTGCATAGCCCTATCTCGCATAGTTTGCTTGGGGCTTGAAGGAGCAGAAGGAATTTTCTTCAACTGAACTTTAGGTTTCGCTCCAAGCCTTTGAAATTCATCTTGAGCCCCTGGAGTGTGTATATTATCAGGAGCAGCTACCAGGGAGCTTTGGAAAGTAGAAAAAAGAGCGACTGACCTTGCATCGCCGACAGGAGCAGGTGCATCTTCTACAAGGCGTGTGGCTGAAGCGATCGGAGTTTGTAAAGTTGAAGGGAGATGCCCCATGGATAAACTCCTAGCCTCCCTTTTCAGCCTCGGCTTCATGTTTCAGCAGTTAATCACCGCTGCCTCACCAGCACTAACTAACTGATAACAGCCGCAGAAACATGCATCTCTAAAGACATAAATCAAACCATCCTCGATACCAAATGTTAAGGTAAAAATCACCTTAGTAGAGGGCGAAGGACCGTGCTTCAGAAAATGCATGATGTGCATGAAGGAAGGAAATAAAACACGACGCATCATCTTACTAAATACCTTTTAATTACAAAAATATACAAACTAAATATATTATATAAAGAGAGCTAGCTGACTACATCCTAATGTAACAGACAGTAACAGCAAAGTGAAAAAAACAATAAGGAGTAACTGTGAGAAACTTTTCTAGACATGCGCACATAGCAGTCTGAAACCAAAACATAACTAGTCATATGGGTTTCACTATGGTTATCAGATAAGTGGTATCTCAACAGGTGCAGAGAGCAGGGAAATGTGTACAGTTAGAAATGAACTTTTCTGACGAACAAAAAAACGTGCAGTGACAATAATTATCTCTAGCCCTCTCTCTCTTTAATGGAAGGAATGTACATAGCTGAAATATCTTTAAAGGCAATTTTAAAATGCGGAAAAAAACTGAGTTTCTTATCTGAAACAAGTTTCAAATTGTTTAAATGTAGGATTTTTGCAAATTTCAAATAGGAATAACATTTGCTACTGTTCAGGCCAGTTATAGGTACTTAGTAGTAGATCTTATTGAACTCAATGGGACATGCTAATAGAGATTTAGAGGCTTCTCACCCCCTCAAAAAAACCCACATTAAAAATAATGCCAAGATAGACTTTTGTCCTCTGTTATCATATGCAACAATGGATTAGGACTGCTGGTGATAATTGTGTCGTAAGATGATGAATAAGTGCAGTCATCCTTGTTGGACAGAGTAAAATAAAATACAGTGCTTTTCTTATACATCTAAAACACGTTCTCCTTGTTCTTCATTTTCAACCAGAAATATATGTTCCTTTTTATCAATTTTTTAAAATTTTATTCAGAACATTAAAATTACAAACTCCCCCCAAAAAGGAACACACACACACTAGACAAAAAAGGGGTGCATAAAAAGGAAAAAAAAACATGAATATTCTCATAGATTGTCTCCCCTCAATTGAATATTGTTAAATATATTTTAAAAATAATAGTTCCTCCCCAAGGATTATTCTCACACTTTTAAAAACATGGGATTAGGCAAGCATTGTTTAACATTTGGAACAAAATTAGAATTCACAATTACACTAAAGTACCAGTCTGGCTATCCACTCTTGAAGCGATTGTTTACCCAAATCTATTTGATTTGGGTAACATAATTGCATATAAGGATATCATGAACGAGGAGGGGGAACTGATGTCTAGAAATGAATTAGAGACACAAGGTATAAAACTGGACTGGTGGGCCTACTTACAGATTCAATCAAGATTCGGGAACGATAAAAAAGAATGGGGGATAAACACCCAGGAAACGGCCTTGGATAAAATATTATTGGGCCCAGATAACAAACAGATAAAGAAACTATACAATCTACTTTTGGGATATAAGCTGTTCGAAGAACAAGTTAAGGACTCCATGTTGATTTGAGCAAAAAATTTGGGACATGGTATTGATCTTGATACTTGGCAAACACTTTGGGATAGAAATAAAAGAATAACATTGGCTTCAGCTTACAAAGAAAATTTATTTAAAATGTTCTATTGATGGCACCTTCCCCCAGCAAGCTTAGCCAAAATGTACAAGACAGTATCTCCCAAATGTTGGAAATGCTCTGAAGAACTAGGCACATACTTCCATATGTGGTGGTCCTGTAATAAATCACAAAGATTTTGGAAAATGATTTGGACTTGGCTGAAAGAAATATTTAAACAAGAAGTAGAGTTTAATCCAGAAATTTTCTTATTGGGCATAACAAAAGTGAAATACCCTAAAGATGAGTTATATTTGATGATTCACATAATTACAGCAGCAAGAATGGCATTTGCTCAAAAATGGAAAAGGAATGAAATCCCAGCTGAAAATGAGGTAATTAGGGAAATTTGGAAATGCGCAGAGATGGACAAATTAACTCTGGAATTTAAAAATAAAGATCAATCAGATTATTATAAAATTTGGAACAAATTTTATCTTTGGCGGGAACAAAAGGAAGGTCTTCATTAGGTTTTACAGACTGGTTTAATTTTACATTCAATTTTATATTTACTGTTTTAAATATTGTACTATACCCAAACTGATTTGTATCTTAAGTATATTTAAGTGTATTCTAGGTGTATATATATATATATATATGATCATTGTAGACAATAAGGATTGTCAGTCCACTCGCACCGTGTCCAATGTTTTTAAACAATAAATTCAATAAAAATTTTTTTAAAAAAAATAATAGTTCCTCCCTTGTGAAACAGGCCCACAATTTATGAACTTCTACAACTGTTTACCCAACCAATTTGACCTGACATCTATTTTGTATTTTATAAAAAATCTACTTTATATATATAAAAAAGAATAAAAATGAAAAAGAAAACTTCAAAATGTGCACTTAAAATGTGATAAACAATCAACAGCAGAAAGGAAATGATGGAGACCAATCATCCGACTGCTCCTACCAAAAAATGCAATCATTGCGATTTCTCTTCCCAGGTAGGGCCACAGTCATCCAAAGGTCATCTTGGGTAATTCCTAGTTGCTGCTGTTCAAATCTGGGGAACATGCCACCCAAATAAACCAGCTTCATCAGCAAAATCAGCTTTTTGTTGGCAGGAGATCCCCCTCCCCATGCCCTGCTACTAAAAAATAATCTTCGTTTTTTTTCGCAGGAAACAGGTAATTCAAATGTTAACTGATAACCAACTTCATAGACCAACTTCTTCCCCTACAAAAAATAAAATAAAAATATTAGGATCACAAATCAAAGATATATTTCTTCTTCCAGTGTTGTATGAGAATTCTTTTAGGCAAGTTTCATGCCAGAATAATATACGATTGTTGACACAGAACCTACTTTCCAGTCCTCTTTCCATTTTCCATCATTATTTTTATTATGATGATTCATTGGAAAGTTACATTATGGTTTGGTATATTTATACTGATTTTTTTGTTGATCAGTTTTGCATAATAATATTTAGCATAACTAAGGGAAGCGGTGGCTCAGTGGGTTAGGACACTGAGCTTTTCGATCAGAAGGTTGGCAGTTTGATGGGTCAAATCCCGAGTGCCGCATAACAGAGTGAGCGCCTGTTACTCATCCCAGCTTCTGCCAACCTAGCAGTTCGAAAGCACGTAAAAATGCAAGTAGAAAAATAGGGACAGTGGGAAGGTAACAGCGTTCCGTGCACCTTTGGCATCTAGTCATGCCGGCCACATGACCACAGAGATGTCCTCGGACAAGCGCTGGCTCTTCAGCTTTGAAACGGAGATGAGCACCTGCCCCTAGAGTCGGAAACAACTAGCACGCATGTGCGGGGGAAACCTTTATCTTTACCTATTTAGTATAATTACATTTTTTTAAAAAACAAGTCTTCAGTATTTTACTGAGCAAAGACAGTGAAATATCAATTATGTAATGATCTAGTCTAAACTGTGAAATTCACTCTTGGGTCTTGTTTATTTATTTATTACATGTCACAATAGAGAAGACTCTCAGTGCTTATACTAATTAAGGATAAAAAATAGAGCATTAAAAATTAAAACAACCACCATCAAGTTGAAATTATAATTAAAATCAAGAAATCCTAAATGTAAAAGAAAGAAAAAATACTGAGCTTCTCATCATCCACTTTGTTCAAAAGCTTCTGGGAAGCTAAGACTGTGGTAGCCTAATTTTTACCAGGTTTTTCCATAAAACAGACAGCGCTATCAAAAAGCAGTGCTTATGGTTCTTTGCACCATAGACTTTGAGGAAAGGGAGTCTCACCAATAGCTTCCATCATGATGCACACATGGGGGGAAAGGGTTAATTCCATGCGAAGGAGGGACTTTGCAAGCTCTTTAGTAGCACAACATAGTGGATTATAGAGGTAGCAGTTAATTACACTATAGGTTAATAGTCAGCATGGAGCATGAATGGAATATCTCCAAGATACAAAGTTTCCATTTGGTTCTTTGAACATGCTGCAATTCCATCCTATTCTTGTCAAATGAGAGCAAAATCTAAATTGATTACTTGTAATATAAATCAAGCTGATTTTCAGAAGAATACAGAATATGCCTTTTGGAGACTTAATCTAAAGCACTGCTTGACAAAGACCTTATCACCTCTTATGTTTATTGTTGTTTTTCAGATACCCATATTTTCATTATTGTAAAGGTGAACAGCTATATTTACGTAGGATTTGTAGTTTGATACTTAACAGTCCAAATATTGCACATATGAATTTTTGTGCTTGTTACAGAAATTCAGCAGAATAATTTATTGAAAGTCTAGGGATATAAAAATGGGATTGCATGTAGCCTGTAGGTTGTGAATCTACCTATTTATTAGGGGCAAACAGCATTTAAGATTTGAAGCCAAAAAGAAACCTTGGAGCAGATATGGATGTGATGCATAAAGAAGCTGAATCTTTTCCTGGGCTTGTATGGTAGCTGCAAGATCCTGTGAAAATATTTTTTGAGTTCCAACAATACATGATAGAGATGCTTCCGAGTACACACAGATATACTGCTGGTGCTTTTTCAACTGAAACATCTGTTTTCATGATTGTGGTGACTGCAATCTCAGAAGAAAAATTACAGCTTAAGGAGGTACTGACAGATACTATATACATACCTATGCTATCTGAGGATCCTATTTTTTTCTCTTTATATTATACTTCAATTTCATATTATGGCTTTCTTCCAAATATTAACTCTCCCTTTTTATAATTACTTCAGTTAAAGATGCATCATCAGACCATAAGAAATGCCATAGAATGATTTGTTGCACCAATCACTAGTTACCTTACCCTGTTTTTAGATTTGATTTCCTACCCCATTTTGCTATATACAAATTAGTGAAACAGTCTCTATTTACCTATAAAATGCATGTAGATAGATACACGTGTGTGTGCATAATGGTGAGAGTTTGTTTCATTTTTCACAATAATGGATTATGTTCTGGGTTTCTTTTTCTCTCTCACCACTAAATGATTTAAAAGATAGCATACTTAAAATTTGGCCAAGATGTCATCCTTGTGAAAAAGTATGGTCAATCTGAAATTCATGTCACATATAATGTAGTATTGAAAAAAATTCTGCAAAAATAGTAGTCAATATTTACAACACATTATTATAATGTGCTTACAGTTATATGGTATTTATAAAGACACATATTACAATATGGCAAAATAAACTGGATAATTTTTTTGTGACATCCAAGAACTATTTTAATGAGCAGTGTATGTCTCCTCATACAATTCTATATAGAAGCCATGTGGGTGCTATGGAAACAGATATTGCTGGAATCATACATATCATAACGATTAAAGATAGCTTTAGGTATATTAAAAAAACTGCCCCTACATTATTGTTGAGCATGATTTGCAAGTTTGGATATGACAGAAAGGAACATGAAAGAATCTTCAAACTGGGATGATGTAACCCAGATGACAGCGTGCACATGATTGCATATAATTAAAGCGTGCCAGATTCATTCACTAGGAGAATGCTAAATCTGATTAATGCAGATGAGATAAAATAAACCACCATGTATCTCTGTAATTGCTGTAGCATGAACTGTCAAACTCTGGAGACTATTGTAAACATTTAACTAAAATGGTTTGTTACTGCATCATTATGAGCAAAACGTCAATTTGAATGACATGATTTATACAAATGCTGGGGTTTTTTTTAGATATACAGCAGATATCTAGCATGTTTGAATGGAAAATCCAAGACCTCTTAAAACAAAAAATACACAGCCACCTAACATGTATGTTAAGGGCATATTTTCAATTGAAATTACTTGAACATTTTGGCCCCTGCAAACCAAAATTCTCAAATAATTCATGTCTCACTCTCCTATTTGAACTATTGCCATATTCTCTATCTTAAGTTCCCCTTAGAGATCATTAGGAAGCTGCAGCTGGTTCAGAATGCAGGTTTGAATGGGCAGGTTTGAATGCAGGTTTGAATTGTTACACTTCCCTGGAACAGTATTGCCTGGAGATTTGACTTCCCCAACATTTATTGGGATTTAACACAGTTTAGAAGTAAAGGTACCAGGCTAGAAAATGAGAGATCATGAGTTCTAGTCCTGCCTTAGCCATGAAAGCCAGATAGGTGACCTTTTAGCTCAACCCACCTCACAGGTTTGTTGTTGTGTGAAAAATAGGAGGAGGAAGGTGTGTTAGATATATTCACCACCTTACGTTATTTAAAATAATAATAGAAGTAGAACTAATAAAGGTAGAATAAATAAATAATAAAACCTGGTCATTTCAACAGAATCTTGAGAGATAAATAAGAACTGGTATTTATGTGGGTTATGAGACCATGACATAAAAGTACAGTTGACCTTTGTTATTCACAACTTTTTTTGGAATTTGCCTACACGCTAGACCTTATTTGCAAATATCCATATTGACAGCATTTTTGTGGTCATTATTAGCTATTTACAGAGTAATGGAAAAATTGAGTCGCCCAAACTGCATGTTCCATTTGAGGTTTAGTAATGTATTAATTAGCCCAGGGTTTGTGGCAATTTTATAGAACATAACTGCCACAAATGAGAATTAACTTAAAAATTTTAAAATTAGTTCATTATATATTCTCTATTGTTATTAAATGTTGTTGCTTTAATATTATTAATAGGATTGTAAGTCATTTGAAAATTGGAGTGGTATACAAGCCCAGGAAAAAACTAAACAAGATTGGGAAACACTATAACAGCAGTGAACAATAGATTAGCAATACTTCAATCACTTTTTACCTTCTACCATTAGCCACACTCAGCAACCCATGTTCTCGCTCCATACCTGAAATACTTCCAGGATGCTCAAAACTACCCATTTGCTATTCAAAGGCAGTTACTTTGAATTTTGAAGAGCATAGGGGAATCTCCATTTGAAATAGGATATTTAAATTTAAAATGGGCCATGTTTTGCATACCACCTGACACCCCATATGATCTCCTGATAGTGTGCCATACACATTTAATCTATCACAGTACTCCCAAATTGTCTGCACCCACTCTCATACAGAAAGAAATCCCATTAATTTCAGTGTTCTACTTGGACCAAATGGATTCAAGGCATTATTTGTGGTCATGCAAGAAAAATACACCCACAAAATAAATAAAACCTTAGAAAGATGCTCTATACCAGATGTGACTAATCAACCTGGTTCATCACTTGGTGCCTATAGTTCTTTTCATCAGCTACAGATTGATTACAATACAGATTAGGATCTTTTACATTAAAGCATCTCCCTATTCACTGAACTAGGTCCTTTCCCCATATCATTTCAATGACTCCAACTTATTTTGTATATATAAAAATAATGATAAGCTCAATTGCCTTCTTGCTACATTGTATAAATTGTGAAAAATGTTATTTCCAGATTTTCTTGCCCCATGTTTGTCAACCCCACAGTAAATTCTAAGCACTTCTCTACAAATTATATTCTTTAAATCAATTTAAAGCATGCCTTTATTGAAAATTTCACACACAAATACATGGATATCATTTAACAACCTGTTATCCATTTCTACTATAACTTTGTCCAGTCTCTTGTTACTTTTTAAATTGTTCTATACCTAGACAATCAGCAACTGCTCTGTTTATTTTTTCCATAAATTACTAATATAATTGGATAGTTCAAAATCAGAGGTGAGGAAAAGTATATTCGTGAGAGCTGCTTGGCATCATTTTCATTTTGAAAAAAATAATAAAAGGTAACTATGATGGCTAAGTAATACAACTTTTGATCAGCCTCCTCCTGCTGAGGTCCTTCTAGAAGTTTAAATTACAGTTTCCATCATCCCATATTTTCAATGGTCAATGATACTAGGATCAGTTGTTTTCTGAGTCAGTTCTATGAATTCCTAAGTGATTCCAAGTGTGTGTGTGTAATAGCACAGTAAATTTGTCTGTCTCTTTTAGTATAATATATATTTCCTATTAGATAATTTCAAGTGACAAAAGGGGGAAATCTTGACTTTAAGCTTTTTAGAAGCACATGCCTACATCTAATATCACTTGAATATTTAAATATTTAAAACATATTTAAATATTCTTAACACTGTCTTGCTACCAACAAAAATTGGAATTCTTAGAAGAAAAAAATGAGTATGATGTAAATTGCGACTAATGTTTGAACCTGTTCATAAATATACATTCAAAATGCATACCACAAACCATGCTTTAGTTTGTAGTCATACTGTATCAATACTATAAACTTTCTCATAAACATTTATCTTATGTTATATAATATAGGTTTGGCCAAACAGGTGACTGATTTGAACTGCAGCCGTATTGAGTCAGTAACAATAGCCTACATTTGCTCTTAGGACTTCAAATTTGTATAGGAAATATCAGTGAGATGTAAGATTAAAAGGTCTTCTTATCATATAGTTAAACAAAGCAAGATATATATGAAGCATTGTTCTTTTGTCCCACATGAAAGCAGTCACATACACATACAGATGTTTTTGATATGCTAGAGAAGATTATTTTTTCATCTCCAAGATGGCGCTGCCTGGTCCACGGTGTTTAGCACTGCAAATATTACAGAAGTGTAATGAAGATTCCTGAAAATAAAAAAAGCATGGATTGGTTTTATAATATTAGTGCATATTGGCAGCAAATAAAAGCAAAACATCTGACAAGATTATGACTTTTTTAAAAAAAGTGCAATACAACATACCTTTATTAGCATAATTGAAATAAGATTATAGTTTTTTGTTTGTTTTATTTAATAAAGAGAAAATTTGGCCAAAGCATCATTATAACATTCATTCTTAGGTAAAAATTCATATACACAATTATGGTTCAAATCCATTAAATGTGCCAAAATAGGTAAGTGTCATAAGAACTTTGCATTTCATTTCCTTCTCTTTTTCCTCATATATATAGAAATTTATATTCTGCCTTATAGCTGAAGTTTCCATGGGATTAATAACACATATTTTTAGTATAGATAGGTACATGTTTAATGACTGAAATTATGACAGGCCCACGAAAAGTTATTATGACCCATCCTCAAAATTACAGTTGCCGCATAACAGCCTCCCAGCCTATGGTCACACAATCTTTTTTAGGTGCTTGGCAATTGGCTTGCATTTACAACCTGCTGCAAGGTTCTGCAGTAAAAAACCAACAACATTATTTGTGGTATTTTTTTGACAATTTCCAGCAAAAAAAAAAAGAGAATGGAATTCTTTAACAACCATGTGATTTGCGTAACAACAGCAGTGACTTACTTTATGACTACTTTTTTAAAAAAACTGTAAGGTTGAGTCAGTGACCCACTTAATGATGGCAATGACTAAGATTCCAGGTTCAGTTGTGCTTGTTAAGTGAGGACAACTTGTATCTCACAATATTTTATTGTATTGTTTTATTTTAAGAAGCTTGAGAAATTTTGAGAAGTGAGATAATAAAGGCCCAGTCTAGTACAATACCAACAAAGAAGAAAAATAACAGCTCTCAAAAGAAACCAGCATGGCTGCATAAAGAACTCTCTGATAAATTGAAAGATAAAAAGGACAAGTATAAGAATTGGAAAGAGGGGCACATAACTAAGTCAGAATATCAGCAAATAGCCCGTGCCTGCAAAGATGAAAGTGAGGAAAGCTAAGGCTCAAAATGAACTAAGGCTTGCGACCAAAGTCAAAAATTACAAAAAATGCTTCTTTCAACATATAAAAAACAAGAAAAAAGTTAAGGAAATGATTGGTCCATTAGTGGGGGAAAGTGGCAAGAAGGTGACAAGCAATAGGGAGAAAGCAGAACTATTTAATTCGTTTTTTGCATCTGTCGTTACACAAAGGGAAAAAACAGTCCAACCTACCCAAACCAGTGCCATAAAAAACAGAATAGAAACGCAAGTTAAGATAGGCAAGAAAATGGTAAGTGAGCACCTGTCCAGCCTAGACGAGTTCAAATCACTAGGACCAGATGGATTACACCCCAAGGTTCTCAAGGAACTGGCAGACGTGATCTCAGAACCACTGAACTATATTTTTCAAAGATCCTGGAGCACTGGGGAACTAC
>JAKJMR010006916.1:0-18329 GCA_024449315.1 Daboia siamensis | reverse complement strand
GAGTTGAAGTCCACAAGTCATAAAAGGGCCAAGTTTGAAGACCCCTGCCTTAAACAGTTAAGATAGAGCCTAACTTGCAGGAGAGGAAAGAAACAAGCAGGTCCCAATATTAGATTAATTGTTTCAGTCTGAGATCCAGTTTAAAGTCAGTCTGAAGATGGAGCTTTTAAAACTTTATTCGTGAAAAGTGCAGTTTATGTCAGGTTAAACATAGAATGTAGGAACAAAAAGTTCCTATCTTACTTCTCAAACTGGTGGCTGACCTTTTTAAGGCTAATGAGTGCAACCATATTGACCTTTCTAGAGTCTTAGTGGACTCTGGTCCACTGATCATATCATTCTTCTGTCTAGGAGTTGGGAATCCTACTTGTAGTGATTCTACTCCTTCCATGCTGAGTCAATGGGTGGTAATAGAACAAGCGAGGTCATCCAGACGTGTGTCACAGTATTCATCTCTGTCTCCTCTACAATTTCATGTCTATGGGAAGCCATTGGAAGAGTTCTTTTGTTGGTTCAAGGTGTGGTGTCATCAGCACACTGATAATATCCATATATTGCAACTCCAAGCCATGATGGGAACATACAGATAGTCCTCGATTTACAATACTTAGTGAGTGTCCGAAGTTACAATAAAAAAGTGACTTATGAGCAGTTTTCACACTTACAACATGTGATGCAATCAAAATTCAGATGCTTGATAACTGACTCATATTTATGATGGTTGCCCTGTGATCACCTTTTGCGACCCGCTGAAAGCAAAGTCAACAGGCAAGACAAATTCACTCAATAATTGTATTGCTAACTTAACAACTGCAGTGTTATTTAACAACTGTGACCACAAAGATCGTAAAATGGCACTAAAGTCACTTTATAGATGTTTCATGTAGCAACACAAATTTTGGGCTCAATTTTGGTCATAAATTGAGGCCTATCTATAGTTTGAGTAAACCCCCAGTGAAGTAGACAGGATAAAAATGCTGCAAAATCAGTCAGCCAGTAAACTCTTTCCACATCACAACTATCCACAGAAATGAGGAAAAGGGTAGCCAGGACGTGTGCCCCATGATCCAAACGACTTGCTTTAGCTATCCCAACATTCCACTGGGCCGTTGTGCAATTGTGTCATGAGGCTCATGTCACTTAAAGACACTGTAGCTTGCTAGAGTTTTCTGTATCACAAATATGTTTGCTGGTAAAGAAAAATATTTGTAGCTCAGGGTCAAAATGAGAGATCTTTGGTACTCTCTGAGCTTTTCTTCCAGACGTTTCATGACCCAAATTGGGTAGTAACATTGATTCATTACCCAGTTGGGTAATGAAATGTCTACAAGAAAATAGACAAGCTCAAAGAGCACCAAGGACCCCGTACACATATGTTTCCTAAAAGGTAATGCTTCCCCCGCACAGGCGTGCTAGTCGTTTCCAACTCTAGGGGCCGGTGCTCATCTCCGTTTCAAAGCCGAAGAGCCAGTGCTTATCTGAGGATGTCTCCGTGGTCATGTGACTGACATGACTAGATGCCAAAGGAGCATTGAACACTGTTACCTTCCCACCGGAGTGGTCCCTATTTTTCTACTTGCATTTTTACGTGCTTTCGAACTGCTAGGTTGGCAGAAGCTGGGATGAGTAACAGGCGCTCACTCTGTTACGCGGCACTCAGGATTCGACCCGCCAAACTGCCGACCTTCTGATCGACAAGCTCAGCAACCTAACCCACTGAGCCACTGTGTCCCTATATGTTTCCTAGCTGAATGCAATTGGAGTAGAAGTACTGCCTTTGACTTTGGAGTGAGAATGAGAAATAATTAGAAATACCTGTCCTGGATATTTTTAGTAAATTTAGCCACATTTAACTATGACTCAGATACACTAAAGCTTACTGTTCTTACCAGGCTATCTTAATATTACACTGTTCCAGGGATGGAGTAAAGAGGGAAATCAAGTCCCACAAGAGACAGTTTAAGTAGCTATAATGCTGAGGTACAAGTACATCAAGCAGGAAGGATGCTAATAGCCAGTGGGCTCACCCTCAGGGAACACATTATGAAAGCAAAAGCCTAGTTCTGAAATTAATGAACTCGGCACAAATTCTTTGAAGTTAATGGTGCCTGTGATAGTGGATTGATTGAAGTATCAGAACTGAATGGGACATCAGCTTAAGGCAAAGACAGAATGAGTCGTGTAGTGAAGAGGTTCTCCCAACATATCTATTGTGTGCTGTCCTTGAACTAAAAAGATATACCTCTCTTTGCCCCTTCTGGTTTTAATTTTCTTGGCATCCTGGGTGGGCAACTCCCAGAGAAGGCAAAAAAAAAAACCAAAAAAATAAATGACCCAGAATCTATAAAATAAATTTTAAGAAAAGTGCTGTTCTGGAGCTGGGGGGTAAGAGGAATAACCAGGCAGTTGCTTTTAATGGCATTGATCAGAGTGAATAGGTAGTTTAGGATTTTAGAAGTCACCGGACGTTGCTTTGTTATAATTCTTGGCAACATGGAGGACCACACAGGTTTCATCCCTTCTGTGAGACATCATAGGTGCCCAATGGATCTGAACTGGCTTTAGGGCTCAGATACTGAGAACCAGTGAAAGCCAGATGAATGCCCTGACATAGGGAGGCATATAAATGGTACCATGCAAAAGTACCAGGCTTTGAACCGCCTCGCCAACAATGGACAATCCTAAACAGGATTTACACATCACACGGCGTCTGCTGGAACTCACTAGATAAATGGGGCATAGTATCCTCCCCTTAGTGTTACTGCTGGGTCCCTTGTAAAACCATAGACTGTAAGTTGAGGGTCCATGGTCTGATTTTTTTTTCACATAAACGATGCTTTGTTTCAATGATAAACAGAGTAAAAGAGTTGGAAGGGACCTTGGAGGTCTTCTAGTCCAAACCGCTGCTCAAGCAGGAAACCCTATACCCTTTATTCAGTTTATATTTATTTATTTATTTAGGTTAGATGGCCTAGATATTGGTATATGAATGCAGATACCTTTTGACCTTCATATTTTATTGTGCTTTTTAGTCTAGGTGAAATTTTAATAATGTTGCAACCCTGTGTATAATAAGCAAATAAATAAGCAAATAAATAACAACCATCTTAAGAAGATACAGAACTATATATGAAAATAGGACTCTAGCTTATCCTGCCCTGCTCATATACAGGCAGTCCTTGACTTATGGTCACAATTGAGCCCCACATTTCTGTTGCTCAGTGAGACAGTTGTTAAGTGAGTTGCCCCATTTGATGACTTTTCTCGCCACAGTTGATAAGTGAATCATTGCACTTGTTAAGTTGGTAACACGGTTGTTAAGTGAATCTGGCTTCCCCGTTGACTTTGCTTGTCAGAAGGTCACAAAAGAGGATCACATGACCCCGGGACTCTGCAACCGTCATAAATATGAGTCGGTGGCCAAGCATCTGAATTTTGGTCACATGACCACAGGGGATGCTGCAGTGGTTTTAAGTGTGAAAACGGTCATAAGTCACTTTTTTCAATGCCATTGTAACTTTGAACAGTCACTAAATAAACTGTTGTAAGTCGAGGACTACTTCTATCTGACTGAAGGTCTAACCAGAGAGTTTATCCTTGGATGGGTATTGGCATGAATATTTTTAGTAAATATTTGGTGCGAGGGACCCCGGACTAAGACCACAGAAAGGCATTGCAATGTATAACAGAGTAATCTAGAGCTTAGTCTAGATTGATCTAGATCTCAGTTAATCTAGATGTTGTCTCTAGAAGTCCTGGAAATTTCCTTCATCCCACTCTCAATTCCTCAAAAAATATTTTAAAAAATAAAATTAAAATAATGATCCTTGAGGAAGCACTATCTCATGGTAGGTTGTCATTCATAAAAGGAAAACTACTCAAGAAGCAGATATATATTTTGGATCTTCTTACATTTGAAGGCAGCACAATTAAAAGCACCTGCTTTCAAAATTAAACTACAGATGGACAGTCAAAACAAATACCCATATGAAAATCTTCCCTGGCTCTGAAGAAATTAGCTCTGTTAGATTTGTAATTCACCCGTCACATTCTATCACAATAATAGTCTCTTCCAAACATTCAGCTGTTGATGGTTCCTAGATTCATTCTCCTAAAAGGGAATTTGGCCAAGATATAAAACATTTGCAGAGCATTATGCTATTAAAAAATTCACCTGGAAAAGTATCAAATGTTTTGCACCAAGTTCTTGTGCCTTGTTGCGTGATCTCCTTGGAACGTGATTAGGGAAAATTCTGGATATGAGGATGATGCAGACTGCATTCCCTGATTATTTATTGTTTACTTTTAATTGCATGATTGTGTGTGATTGTATCTTGTACATGCGTCCTTAACTCTGCATGGTGCTCCCATTTGCAAATCACCTCTTTTAATTCTGAAATGTCTTGTAGTGTATTTGCAATAATGATGGGCTAGCAAAGATGGTCACTGGACAAATTTACTCTGTCAAGGACCAGAATACATTGCCATCCTCCTTATCTTGATTACTACTGCCTCCCAGTCATTTTTTAAACATGGGATCATTTCTCTTCAGAATTTTACTTTGGCTAATAAAATTTCTTTATTCTATTTTTAATTCTGCCCAGTAACATAAGTTGTCTGAGCTGATGAAAAATGGAAATAACGAAATGGCAATAAATCAAACAACAATTACCACCATCGGGGGAAAAAATACAGGTAGTCCTTGACTTATGACCACACTTAAATTCAAAATTTCTGTTGCTAAGTAAGATTGTTGTTAAGTGATTTTTGCCCCATTTGATGACCTTTCTTGCCACAGTTGTTAAGTGAATCAGTGCAGTTGTTAAGTAAGTAACACTATTGTTAAGTGAATCTGGCTTCCCCATTGATTTTGCTTATCAGGAGGTCCTAAAAGTTAATTACGTGACCCTGGGACACTGCAAGAGTCATAAATATGAGTCAGTTGCCAAGCATTTGAATTTTGATTATATGATCATGGGGACGCTGCAAGAGTCGTAAGTGTGGAAGATGGTCATAAGGCACTTTTTTTAGTGCTATTGTAACTTTAAACGGCTATTAAGTGAACTGTTGTAGGTCGAGGACTACTTGTACCATATAAATACAAAACAGATGCCCTTCTAAGGCAGTGCAGAAAATGAATGAAACAATTGAAATCTAAAATGCCTGGGGGTTAAAAGAAAGGAATGGTAACAATGTGGGTGTCAGCAATCATGCATTCATTAAAAATGGCACCCACCAAGTCATATATATATATATATATAGCCAGCCACCCAGGATTTTGCAGCACAGAACTCAGGATATCACTACACTAGAGCTCAGGATGTCATCACACAGCCCATTATCCAGATCGTTACAACATGTAACAACACAGCCAACCAACCCGCTTACTGCAACAAAGCCAGCACCCCACACACCCCCACCAATATTTATAGAGAGATGGCAGCTCCGATCACGCTTTGCTCGCACAAGCACGAAGCCAAAGACACTAGCCTGAAGATGACGAGTGGGACCTCATCGAAACGTCGCCAAGACACTATCAATCTTACATGGGAAAAGACCCGAATACGCCAAGACCTACATACCTATACCCGTGAAAATCTACAAACACACACACACACACACACACATATACACACACACCATCATACTTCTCCTCAAAAACTTACCAAATCTTTCTTGCTGGTAAAACATTCTTTAGTGCAGAGATCATTCTTGTAACTAATCTCTCCAGGCTATCGCTAATATAAATATATTCTCATGATGAGACATGATTGCTGATTGCTGATGAAGATGCAGCCATTGTGACGAATAATGCAAGGGACTTTGACAGGGTAGTTTTACAGAATGGGAATTTATCCATTCAAAGTTATCTTTAATTATGTAGTCCAGGGGTTTCTGAACTTGGCAAGATTAAGCACGGCTGGCTGAGGAATTCTGGGAGCTGAAGATTACAAGTCTTAAAGTTGCCAAGTTTGGAGACCTCCGATTTAATCCATGGTACATTTACCACGCTGGGAATGGTGTTGCAAGATTTTGGTGAGGACATCAATGCCATCATGAGCATTTTCTGCAGAATTCAATACAAATACTCCGGATTTAGCCATATGCAAGGTGATGTCAATATAATGCAATGGTTGGCTCTCGCCAATGTTTTAATGCATTAACATACATCTCAGCCCCCTCTTACCATGTTTCTTATTCATATTCTTCCTACCAATAGTCACTAGGCAGTCAGTGTAACCTTGTTTGTTAGGCTTACATCCAACTTTTCCTCAAGAGCTCAAGGTATTTTCCATAAGATGTTATCCCAAAGGCTGTAATCTTGTGAGATTGCTGGCCTGAGATACCATGACTGATTCAAAATCACCTAGCAAAAATCTGGGCCTTGGGGCAGGCTGGGGCTGAGGTCTCCTTGCTCCTTGACCAACACTTTCTCCACTACAGCACATGGCCTTTAGTGTCTCCATGGGGGATACAGGTAGTTCTCGACTTATGACTACCACTGAGCCCAGGTTTCTGTTCCTAAATGAAACAGCTGTTGTGGATTTGTCCCATTTTATGACCTTTGTTGATACATTTGTTAAGCGAATCACTGCAGTTGTTAATGGTTGTTAAGTGAACCTGGCTTCCCCAGTGACTTTCCCACTGAGAAGGTCGCAGACAGTGGTCACACGACCCCGGGACATTGGAACTATTATAAATATGAGTCAGCATCCAAATTTTGGTCATGTGACTACAGGGATGCTGCCACGGTTGTAAGGGTGAAAAACAATCATGTCACTTTTTTCCATTGTGGTCATAACTTTGAATGATTCCAAATGAGTGAGTGTAAGTCAAGGGCTACCTACCTATTGACTGTCCAATTCCTCCTTCTGGAGAAACATTTTGCCCCACACAATTCCTCCTGATTCCCTCAAAGCATTATTAAACAGATAACTTTCCATTCTGTGATAGAATGAATAACTTATAACAGGAGTCCCCAACCCGCAATCTATGGGCCGGCACCTGTCCGCAGCATGCCAGAAACTGGGCCAGACTCACAAGCAAAGCCCCATCCACGGGATCAGGCAGCACACAAAACCACATCCCCTCCAGTCCACGGAGAAACATCTCTCCACGGAATCGGTCCCTGATGCCCAAAAGGCTGGGGGCTGCTGGCTTATAAGCTTTAAAATGAAGGTTGTTGATGTTTTGAAACAGCTTCACTTTACTTACTTGGCTACCAGGCAGTAAAGCAGACAGGAAACACATCCAGATGAGCTAAACTTTTATCATCAAAGCTACATTAATAGAATCTTGTAATCTGAAGGAACAAACTTGCCATCTTCCGATTTTAACTCCTCGCTCCATTAGGGGAAGCCCTTTCTTGTTCTTTTTCCCTCTGGCTGTTAATGGACTAGGGGCTCCTGGCCCCCTTCTCTAAATGTTTCCTAGGCATACAGGTGGTCCATGACTTACAACCATTCATTTAGTGACCATTCCAACTTACAACAGCTCTGAAAACGTCTTATGACCGTTTTCACACTTACAATCATTGCAGCATCCCCATGGTCACGTGATCAAAATTGGCAACTGGTTCATATTTATGACCGTTGCTGTGTCTCACAAGATCACCTTTTGTGACTTTCTGATGAGCAAAGTCCATGGGGAAGCCAGATTCACTTAACAATGGTGTTACTAACTGCAGTGATTCACTCAACTGCAGTTAGTAACAACAACTGCAGTGATTCACTCAACCAATGTGACAAGAAAGGTCAAAACTCAATTAACAAATGTTTCACTTAGCAACATAAATTTGCAGCTCAGTTGTCGCTGTAAGTTGGAAGATTTACTTATATTTTCTCTTCTCTTTTCTTAAGATCATCCATGCCTTCCATTACAGTGGGTGAAGGCTGATTTGAACAAATGGAAAAATGTACAATGCAAGTACAAAAATTGACAAGTAAATCCTCAATGTTCATTTCCTACAACTGGTGTGATGTAGTGTTTAAATTGTTGTTCGAGGACAGCTACATTGAAGTTAGAAGTCCAGCTTCAATCTCAGATACTTTACTGGTTAACTTTCACTCCTCCGTTCGACCCACACTGTTTGTTTGAGGGATATAAAATTAAAGGCAAAAATGCTGCATGCATCATACTGATTTCCTTGAGGAAAAAAGAATGTAAATCTTACAAAGCAATATTATCTATGAAGTTTTCAAAAGAACTTCATAATATCAGTATTATGTGATTAAAGTATAATGTACATTAAAAAACACAGAGAGAGATGCACATGGTATATTGAAATAAATCAACTATCTTATTGGGTTGCCCAAAAGTCTACAACAGACTCATGAGATAAGATGTAACATTTCCTATAATTTGATTTACACTTGAAACAACGTGTTATTTCCTGAGATCAATACAGCTTAGCCTCCATTCCAGAAATCCAAGAAAGGTGAAGTAAAAGCTGATACGAAGATCAAAGATACAAATCACAGAGACATATTTGCACTTGATAAAAACAAGGAGAGACATTACTGAACTGGCAAGATTGTCTAAGCCAATGTAACAATTGTGAGAAACTTCTCAAAATAATACAGCTCAGATCAGCTGAACACAAGGCAATTGCAGTTCTACCCTATATTTTTTGTTTAGTCAACGTTGTCTTTTGCTGAATAGTATATAGAATGTTTAATGTTCTGTGTGTATAACTCCTCCCTTCTTTATACTTGAGATTGGTGATTGAAGATTTGAGTGATGTGTGTGTAATTTGTTGTATTGTCTGTTAGACTGCATGTCAATATTACTCAAGTATTTCATGCTTCAGGTGATAATTCTTATCCTGCTAAAATATCCATCTTCGTTGCTTCAGTACAATATTGCAAATGAGACTTTTCTTACCACAATGGTGTTATCTTGCCTTGATTGATGTATGTTTCTTTGGTCTTAAGCCTTTCCAAAGTGGATTGGCCTCATTCCAATCTATATTCTTGGTCATTTGACCATATCTTACATAATTCTGTCCTCAGCTATGCAGTATTATCTTTGTGTCTCTCATGAAATAATTTATATTGTCCATTGATCCTGCTGGGAAGATACAGGAAAGCAGAAATTTGTAGACATACGAAATTTATATGAGAACTTGAATAATGAAAGCAAGAATGTGTTCTAGTGATAAACCAAGGACTGTGAAAACAATCCTCTGTTAGTCTCAAAAATGTTCGAAGTAGATGCTGCTATGCATCATGACCATATCAGAAGATGAGGAAAAAAATGGTACAGATCAGATCAAGTCACCAAGCAGAAATTTTTGCCCTCTTATCTAGTGGAGAGAGGGACCTCCTTCTGCTATGTGAGTTAGACCAGGAGACTCAAGATTTGGCAACTTTAAGATTGGCTGGAAGTTGAAGTCCATAAATATTAAAGTTGCCAAGTCTGGAGATCCTGACTTATATTATTCAGTACCTGAATTGATTTGAAGGTAATGGCCCTCAATTTTCCAGGATTTCATTGTTTTACAGGTGTCTAATCAGTAAAATCTGGAGCTCCAATCCAAATTGTATTTTAGTTTTAAATGTCATCAAAATTTGTATTATGGGATTGATTTCAATCAAACTAGTTGTGATGATGACAGGTCATAACAGTCGATGAATGGAAGTGATGTGTGCAAGCGTTTTGAACAAATGAATAGTTTCAACCATGTACAAGCTATGTACCCTTTCTGAGAATGTTTACGCAGATGACCTTGAATATAATTTGCAGCTATTCTCATAGCTACGTCATAATAATCATGTCCACAGTAGCTTGAATATGCAGTTCATACATTACATTGTTCCATGTGAATGCAAATTCAAACATGCTGGAATTGCTCATATCTACAGTGTATGCGTGCATGTTTGTATCAACTGGATGTGAGTTTCAAAAGATTATTATCTTGGATATATTTGTTAATTGGAAGAAAATCTTCCTTTCTCATTCTAGGCATATCTACTGGAGCCATAGGTATGCCAATGCATCTTAGATCTTTGATTAACAATATTATATGAATTATTAATCAGAAAATAGGTTCCTATAAATATTAAACACATAGTAAGGCCAACACAGTGGGCTCTGAGCTGGCAAAAATATTTAATGACAATAATTATACATAAAATAATGCTCTTATACATGCTTTTGATGGCCAAGATAAATTAGGGAGCAGGACACCACGTTATAAAAAAACAACTTTGGTTCCAGAAACTGAATATTGATTTAATGGCTCAACACAACAAAAGAGGCATTTCCACATTGTGCTTCAGCATCTGGGAATTTGTGAGTCTGACACTTATTTTCATATAGCTGCCAATGGAAGGGAGTCATATCTTGATGAGAAGAGCTCATATATCAAAAGCAATGCTAAATAAACTAGATACAGGTTGTCCTCAGACTACAACCACAATTGCGCCCAAAATTTCTGTTGCTAAGCGAGACAGTTGTTAAGTGAATTTTGTTCCATTTTACAATTTTTTCTTGCCACAGTTGTTAAGTGAATCACTGCCATTATTAAGTTAGTAACATGGTTGTTAAGTGAATCTGGCTTCCCCATTGACTTTGCTTATCAGAAAGTCACAAACACTGCAGCCATCATAAATATGAGTCAGTTGCCAAGTGACTGCAGTTTAATCAGGTGACCTTGGGGAAACTGCAACGGTTGTAAGTGAAAAATGATCCCAGGTCTCCATTATTCAGTGCCATTGTAATGTTGAACGGTCACTAAATGAACTGTTGTAAGTCGAGGACTACCTGTAGAGGATCAGTAAATCTTCATTAGACCAGTACAAAATCTCGGAGGGATAGGTTAGTTAATTCCCTGAGTTGAATGAACTTGTAGAAAGTCCATTGGATAAGTCTTCCTTAGTCTTAGACAGGAAACAAAAGGGACTTTCATACTTACATTTGCTAAATAAGTTTATTTTTAAACTGCCTTTTTTCGGGCGTACAGTTTGAATTAGGAAATGTCTAGCACAACCAGGTTCTAGGTGGGGGTGATACAGCAGATCCATTGCAGTTAACTGAATGTTGTCTTCTCCTCCATCCAAGGTGGTGGTCAATGCCTTGGTAGGGGCCATCCCTTCCATCATGAATGTTCTGCTTGTCTGCCTGATTTTTTGGCTCATCTTCAGCATCATGGGAGTCAATTTATTTGCCGGAAAATTTGGGAAATGCATTAACAAGACAGAAGGCGATGAGCCTTTGAACCACACAATTGTCAACAACAAGAGTGAGTGTCAAAGCATGAATGACACTGGAGAGTTGTACTGGACCGTAGTGAAAGTCAACTTCGACAATGTTGGTGCAGGTTACTTGGCTTTGCTTCAAGTGGTGAGTTTAAATTTCATCTAGATTGTTGTTAGAAATGTCTCTTGACTGAGCAAATGTCTGTTTGGTTTAATAAGAAGTGTGAGATTAATTAAGTTTAGATAAAAATCTGTTTTGGAGAAAAAAAAGCCCAATGGAAGAGGGGATCATAAGTGGTTTCAGTTTATTCAAGTATGTGCGATGTGGTAGCAAATGTCACACTGCAGGGTCGTTCTACTATAGTATTCTGCTACAATGGAAAAAAAGAAAGGCTCTGCTAAAATTATGTCTCCCATCCAGAGTTCCTTAATCTGTGTTTAATCTGACATGTGCACAAATAAGGCTTAATACCTGTGCTCTGTAGTGGATGGATCTTCTGTGTGCATATTGCATCTTTCATATTTTCAATTAAAGTTGCTCATTTAGCAGATCCTTAAAGCTTCTGCAATTAGCTATTGAGTACAATGTTAAATTTCTAGAGAGAGATTTATTGCCTCACCTTTTGTGAAGCTAGATATACTTCTCCAATATATTTGATGGCACATTGTATTTTTCACTGACTTAAGGAATCTCTATGTTTCAACAAAAAATCTGGCGCTTCCAGACATGTTGAAACTAGTTACACCAGTCCTACATATGGATAACTTCAGGTAGGAATGTCTGTGGCAAAATGTATATCGCAGGCTGACTCTGTTCAGTCCTAACCAGCTGAAAGCTGACAGCTGATATCTTTCCGAGGTTGGTAAAATGATCAAAATTGTTGGGAGCAATATGCTGACTCTGTAAACAGTTTAGAGAAGGCTGTAAAGCGATATATAAGTCTAAGTGCTAGTGCTACTGCTAGCTGTGAAAACAGGAAAAAATGTCAGTAGTTCACCTTCAAAGTCTGTTTGTAACGGTATAATCCCGTGATGGCAAACCTATGGCATGCGTGTCACAGGTGGCACGCAGAACCCTCTCTGTGGGCATGTGGGCCATCACCCCAGTCCTAGGCCTTCAGCTGGGTTTTATAAAACTTTTTCCCTTTAGGCCTCCACCTCCTTGTGCAAAAAAAAAAAAAAAGGTTCAATCAATCAATTTCAACTTCTCAAATAAAAGATCTCGCAAAGTTGGAATTGATTGATTGAACTTTTTAGTGCCACCCAGTCTGCCGTTACCACCACAGCCACGCCCACCCAATGGGCCACACTCACTTGGCAGCCGACGATACATACGTGGGTTTTGGGTTGCAGTTTGGGCACTCGGTCTGTAAAAGGTTCGCCATCATTGTTATAATCTGATTCTGTTTTTCTCTTGGATAGCTTTTATGTCCCTTAGAGATGAAGACAGAAAGAAACTGTCAAAGAGCAGACATTTATGTTAATCTGAATGTATGCACAGTTGGCTTGCATTTGTGGAATTCCCTGTTTATTTCAGACTGTCTTGCCTATTTACCAGATTGCAAATGAAGTTCAGCGAGGATTGTCTCTGTAGTTCCTTTCTTGTTGTGAAACAATTAAATCAGAAGATCCGTGTTTCTCTTCCTTAGTAACGAAGCAGTTGCATTTAAACTCTTCTATGCTTAAGGCTCCTGAAGGAATACGTAGTCCAGTTTCTCATTTCTTTGTTGAATGTTAAACTAGCAAATATCTCTCTTTTATACGGAGAGGAAAGGAAAAAAGAAGCCATTTTATGCTGTTTTCGCAGAACCCAACTTTCTGGTTCATTTAATAGGGCATGGCATAGATCTTTGTCATGATGCACCAAATATTTCTCAACCATGCACAATCTGAGAGCCAAATGTTTTTATCTGTTTCTTTGTTTTTTCTGCTTGCAATTAGTAATATTGAGACAGGGGCCTTAAAATAGCAGGTAGGATTCTGAAACAAAATAGGAGGCAAAATGCAATGTCCTTACTTCAGTGCTGGGTCAGCAGATACTATTCCCATGAGAACTAAATCAAAATACTGGGTTGAAATCTTGATTTGCTAGAAAATATTACATGTCTCTTTTTACCCTTACTGGACCAAATGTCTTGAATTGGCCTAATCATGATCTTATGAAGGGCTAACAATGGAAAAACCAGATCTTATCATGCCTTCATATTATGCTCTTGATGACATGGAATTCCAAGCTATTTTCAATCTGGTTTATAAAGATCAGTGGCTAAATTACATTATATGTAGATATATCATGAGAACCACAACATCACACTAAACCCTAGGGTTATATATTTGTTCCGGCTTAAGATATTATAAATTACAGAATAACAGAGTTGGAAAGGTCTTCCAATCCAACTCCTTGACTGAGCTGGAGATCTTACACTATTCCAGACAAATGGCTGTCCAATCTCTTCTTGAAAGCCTGCAGTGAGGAAGCACCCACAACTCAAGCTGTTCCACTGATTAATTGTTCTCACTGTCAGAGAATTTATCCCTAGTTTTAGGCTGGTTGATAATTTTTTTGAAAATTATCCTTCCATCTGTTACTTCTTGTCCTGGTCTCAGGTGCTTTGGGGAATAAGCCAACTCTTCTGTGGCAAACCCTCAATGAGAACAAAAATATCATCATTTGTTGAGAATGATTTGAATGTGCTATTGAATCAAGCCATTATTGAGAAGATCTTGGGGAGATCAACCAGCCAGCCTTGATAGTAGTTCTGTCATGTTTCCTCAACAGCAAAAATTCATCTAAGTAGTCATCCGTGAAGAAAGAAGATGGCTTAGTAAAGGCCTTTGTAATCAGTTCAAAAATCATACTTCCTTGAAAAACATTGATTTTCTTTTTATCTTCCAGCAGTGCACACTTGAGCAGAATAGGTGTTGCTTATGCCTTCTGCAATCTTAGAAGCCAGAGGATAGGCGATGAACAAAATTTCGTGTGGACACAGGAAGTTGACTCAGGTTACCTTTCGATGGATATTTAGCCTAGCATTGCCAGCTTTGATCTGTGGCGGCTTACAGACCAATTTTCCATTGCCTTGAGAGCCCTTTGAATTGGAGATTAAATCTGCTTGCATGTAATTTGTCACTGAGCTATAGTCCCTTCCCAGAATAATACACTAACCCTCAGTGATGGGTGCAAAAGGAAAGAAAAGAACCAAATACAGTTCATGAATTAGCTCTTTACTGAATCATCCAACATTTCATGGATACAAACAGTGCTTTTTTTGTAAAAGAAAAAGGTGCCGGAACTCACACGTGTCATACAACCCGCCTTGCCTACCCTACAAGGTTCCATCCAAAAAAGGTGCCGGAACTCCGTTCTGGGCGTTCTGTGAGAAAAAAAAGCCCTGGCAAATGAAGGTACGCATTTAAAATTCCAGTTATGTGCACCTCTGCTTGAACATCCCATCCCCTATGCTTTTGTTACCATCATTGTAGTCCTTTTTGCTGTCTGCAGATGCAGATTTCAAGTTTAGAACATAAGCATAGAATCATAGGACTGGAAGGGACCTTAGAGATGTTCTAGTCCAACCGCTGCTTAAACTAGGAGATATTATAATGCCAGTTAAATGACTATTTTTGAAAATCTCCAGTGATGGAGTACCCACAACTCTGGGAGGCAAGCTATTCCATTGATTAATCGTTCTCATTGTCAGAAAATTTCTCCTTACATTTAGATAGGATCTCTCTTTAATCTTGAATCTCTCTTTAAACTGAAGGTTTTGTTTTTAGTTTTTGTCCTCCATAAGTCAGAATGGCATGCTGTGAACTGCATTCATTCATTCATTCATTCATTCAATAAAAAGGGACCTTGGAGGTCTTCTAGTCCCACCCTGCTCAAGCAGGAGACCCTATACAATTCCAGTTATTACTCCAATAATAATTGAAATTATTTAATAATTAATAATTTGAATTAATTAAAATTAATAATAATAATCCAAAGGAAATTCTGAATAAATACAATTCCAAATATTGGAGTAAGATTAACTATATTTATTTACTTATATTTCTGTTTCTTAACCACTCATCTCCCTCATATATATACCAGCCATATCCCATTGTTGCAGGCAGGGAGTGTGGGAGACGGACTCCCATATCTATCAACCCTTTATCCTCCGTTGCAGCAGAAAAGACCGTTCAGCACAGCTTTATTAATTCCGGGGTAATGAGGTTGAGGTCGTTAGATCCTGGATAATATGCAGTGAGGTTAGAGACCCTACTAACCATGACTGCTTTGAAAGAGGTCAGTCTGTTTCCATATGTTTCATAAGGCAGGAATTCTTATTTCTAGGTTGCTTTTCTCCTTGATAAATTTCCATCTCTTGTCTTGCTTTGGAGAACAGGTGGACTTCCCCTTCTCTGTGACAAATATTGGAAGACTGCTATCCTGTCACTCCTAGTCCTTTTCGTTAGGCTAGACATTCCCGGTTCCTGCAACCATTCATAACAGAACTGGGAGGGACCTTGGAGGTCTTCTAGTCCAATCCTCTGCTCAGGCAGGAAACCCTATACCGTTTCAGACAAATGGTTGCCCGATCTCTTCTTTAAAACTTCCAGGGTTGAAGCCCCTACAACTTCTGCAAGCAACTCATTCCACTGATTAATTGTTTTAACTGTCAGGAAATTCCTCCTTAGTTCTAGGTTGCTTCTCTCCTTGATAAATTTCCATTTGTTCTTATCTTGCACTCGGGTGCTTTGGAGAACAGGTGGACCTCTGTGTGACAAATATTGGAAGACTGCTATCCTGTCACTCCTAGTCCTTCTTTCCATTAAACCAGCCCCCTAGTCATCTTTGTTGCTTCTCTGCACTTTTTCTAGAGTCTCAAAGTCTTTTTTATATCATACTGACCAAAACTGGAAGCAGTATTTTAAGTGTGGTCTTATTAAAGCAGTATATAGCGGGTACTAGCACTTCATGTGATCTTGATGTTATCCCTCTGTTGATGAAATTTAGGACTGCATTAGCTTCTTTTTTTTTTTGCCAGCTGCAGCCCATTGCTGGCTCATATTTAAGTGATGGTCCACTAGGACAGGGCTTTTCAACCAGTTTTCTCCGGCTGGCTATTTTGTTGCTGCTCTCTTCGCAAGCTGAACGATGCTCTCTACTAAGCAACCTAGAACTAAGGAGAAACTTCCTGACAGTTAGAACAATTAACCAGTGGAACAACCTGCCTCCAGAGGTGGTGAATGCTCCAACACTGGAAGCTTTTAAGAAGAGACTGGACAGCCATTTGTCTGAAATGGTATAAGGTTTCCTGCCTGAGCAGGGGTTTGGACTAGATGACCTCCAAGGTCCCTTCCAACTTTATTATTATTATTATTAGTTATATGGGTACCACCTGTGGTACATTGACATCTGGCAGGTGGTACGCGACTATCCTAGAAAAGTGGTAGCGGGGGAGGGGAATGAGCTGAACCGATGGCAGTACCGCACAAGCCTGAGCGAGAGACGGCTGGAGCTGCAGGGCTGTCAAGGCTCAGCGAAAGTGCCAGGATCAGCGCTTCTTCGGGCCTGTCAGGGCTCAGTGGAAGCACCAGGATCAGTGCCAGGCTTCAGCTGGAGCTGCAGGGCTGATCCTGGTGCTTCTGCTGAGCCCTGAAGAAGCGCTAGTCAGCTGGGATGTTGCAGCATCTCCAGGGTCTTGTGATTTACATTCAGATGTTTGGCAACTGATTCATATTTATGACGGTCACAGTGTCCCAGGGTCATGTGAAGTGACCAAAACCTGCTGCAACCACCCAGCAGATGGGGGGGAATAAAAACCAAACACCCCCCACCCAACCCCTGCTGCCAATCCTCAACAGAAATGCTCATAACAATGAAAACCTCGGACAGGAGGAAGAGCACCGCCGGGCAGACAGGCAGGTGTCTTGCTCGGCTGTGGCTTGGGGGCCACTTTTTTCAGTGCCATTGTAACTTTAAACAGTCACAAAGCGAAATGTTGTAAGTTGAGGACTACCTGTACTTCATCACTTTTTTCCTTTTGGGGTGGGGGGGTCATCCAAGTTTTTGACTCCTTGCTAGGCGACTGGTGGTACTCGGATGTTGACATATCCTAAAAGTGGTACAATGGGTGAAAAAGTTGAAAAGCCCTGTTCTAGGATTCCTGTGATTAGTTATTGTGATCAGTCACAGTTACTGTAATCAAAGGAAGATGCTTTAAGCTGAGCGGTGCTTTTGATTCATCTGGTTAAGAACGGTTTATTCCTACTGATAACAACTTCAAACAGGGGTTTTTCCAGCCCTTGTGTGGATTTTTTTTTTTTTTTGTCATGGTTTTTAATCCCACTTTTATTTTTAGTTAGCTCAAGGCATTCCATCTCC
Source organism: Daboia siamensis (assembly GCA_024449315.1). Classification (NCBI taxonomy): domain Eukaryota; kingdom Metazoa; phylum Chordata; class Lepidosauria; order Squamata; family Viperidae; genus Daboia; species Daboia siamensis. The sequence goes on along the minus strand of JAKJMR010006916.1, from coordinate 761 downwards.
TATTTCTCCTACATCAGTCTAAGTAGGTGGCCAGAACTGATGTTTATCTAGCTTGTAGCCCACCAGTTTAGCTGCTACACCAAACTGGTTTCTGGAATTGTCAGGAATGGATTCTGAAATGTGAATGTTTGCCATAAATTGGTCTTACTGAAGAAAGCAATATACTGTATTATCACGAGAGTAGATGAAGTTAGGCAAACTCATGAAGTCTCTATTTGGCGGCCGGGGGGAGGGGGGGAGGAATCAACATTGCCTCCAATGTCAAGCATCCCTCTATCCGTTTCTCATCTCCCCATTTAATCTTCTCATGGCTGAGTTGTGGTTCAATTTAATTTTCCTGCAGTCTTGCTGGCTTTTCAGATAGAATTCCCAAGAATTGAGCTTTGCAACTTTGCCAGCTACAAGTAGCTAGATAACTCACATGTTTGCTTGGGTAAATGACAGAGATAATATAATCCTCATGAACAGAGGGGCTTTTAATAGACTGGAAAAGAGAAAGAACCAAAATCAAACCTAGCTTTCTTCTAATCTTTGGCACACACCCTACCCCCAAGGCATAATCATTTGACTACTAAGTATGGTTTGATATCACGGCCCTGTTGTTTTATCAGTTGCATTCACTTTTTGTTTTCATTGGCAACTGGCAATAGTTCAGGACTGTTTGCTGCATGTCTTCCTCTTCCTGAAAGAGTGTAATGAAAATAGGTTTCCTCCCAGAGCAGGGGGTTGGACTAGATGACCTCCAAGGTCCCTTCCAACTT
>JAKJMR010006910.1:0-17264 GCA_024449315.1 Daboia siamensis | reverse complement strand
AATCTCATCCTTTTTGCTGCAGGACCCCCTTTCTTTCTTTGGGCTAAGGGAATATTCACCATAGCGTATGAACCAAAAATATGGAGATGTGAGAGATCAGGCTTGTGTCCATACAACATGAAATAAGGGGTCTGATTTATCACACTACTCCAAGTACGGTTGATGATATGGTTAACATATTTGATAGCTTCACCCCAGTATGGAAGACCAAGGTTGGCATCTTCAAGAAGGCAACGCATCATGGTTTGCAAAACCCCATTTCTGCGTTCTGCCACTCCATTTTCAGCTGGAGTATAAGGAGCAGATGTCTGATGTAGTATCCCATTCTCACGCATCCAGTCCTGGAAATGCTGAGACATGAATTCAGCACCGTGATCACTCTGAATTCTGGCAATGTTGACCCCGAATTGGGTATAGACAAGACTAGCAAAGTCTTTAAAGATCTGAAAGGTCTCAAATTTTTCTTTCATAGGATATACATATCCATATCTAGAATAATTATCAACAATTGTCAAGAAATATCTTTTACCACCAAGTGTTGGTGCAAAAGGACCAACTATGTCAGTGTGTACCAAATCAAACGTGTGTTGACAGGCGTGTAGCGCGTTTTGGAATTGCTGTTGCTTTAGATTTGGCTTTCTTGCAGACAGCACAGTCCAAGAACGCCTTACACCCTTTAGATCCAAACTTCTTGTGAACTCTGGCATCTTCTTCAGAACATGGAAACTGGCATGACCCAATCTTCTATGCCACTTATGGATACACCTGGAATGCAAGGGTTTACCTGTTAGTGAATTCTCAACATTAGCATTTTTATTAGGAACCTCAGGCTTGCTGTGAGCAACCTGTGTCTTATTTGTCTTCTTGTTGGCTTTAGGAGCCTTTGGAGTAGCAACAGGATCTCTCTCTGGGACGTCTCTCTCTGGGCCTGTGCTTTTTGGAACATGTATACTTGCCTGCTCTTGCTGCTTAGACTTTGGTTTTATGTAATAAACACCACCAATCACCATGGTTTCAGCAACAATATCTCCATCTTTGACTATATAACTTGCTTTTTCAAGATGATAGACCTGAAAATGAGAAAACCTAGACAAATGACTCTGACTAAGCAAATTACTACTGGCAGACAGAACGTAGTAAACATCAGGAATGAGAGCACCGAGCTCTTCAATATAAACAGTTCCTTTTCTCATGACCTGAACAGGAGGATTTGAAAAAGAGTAAAGTTCACGAAGTTCAGGTTCAGGTTCGTGCATCTCTGTGTAAAGCTCTTTTCTGTAGGTAACATGTAATGCTGCTCCACTGTCCAAAGTCCAAAGAAGACGTCTGTCGTACTCTGGTTGAGACTGTGGATCGTTGGTCACAACCAATGTGACAAGTGGAGCTTGTGGATCACGCCTGGAACCACGACCACGACCTTGTCGTCCGCCTCTACCTCTGCCTCCTCTGGAATCTGTTCCTCTGGGCTGGTACGTGACGGGTGCTGGAAGTCGTTGGGGACAATCCTGGGTGGCATGTTCCACACGATTGCAGATGTAGCATCTTGGCATCCTTGGAACGTAGGCCCTTCCACGGAAGGAACGCCTCGCTGAAGCTCTTGATACAGGTGGTTCCCTTAAATGTGGCGCAGCTTGCATAAGTGCCTCTTCTTCAGGTAAAATTCTGCATACATGATCCACTGTGCGTTAAGCAATAGGCACTTGATTGATCTTGTAAATAGCATCTTTCCACTCATGATTCAAAGAATTGATAATAATGCTGATCATTTGAAAATCATCAATAGGATAGCCTTTTTCACCCAGTTCTTTTCTAATACCTTTCATTTTAGTCAAATGTGCTCCAATAAGTTCACCAGGTTTTAATCTGGAACCATGGAACTCAGACAAAAGCAAACATGTAGACTCAATTGATGTAGGCCGATAACATGTCTCTGAGTCCAAATTTGTTGGGCAGTTGCATCTTGTGAAAATGTGAGCTGCAATTCAGTGTCCATTGACATCAATAATGTTGTGCATGCTCTATTATCCAAGTCCCATATGTCTGGAGTCCATGGCTGGGCATGAGGATTAAACACCATCATGAGTACCTTCTCTGCGTAGCAAGTCCAACCTCACTGACCCATGCCCTGTAATTCTGTCCTGACTTCGAGTCACCAGCCAGTGGTACAATAGAAGGTGTTTGATGAGGAATATACAATTGAGGTACTGGCTGTGCAGGTTGTGCAATCCGACCATAACCTGCAGGGGACACTGGCATTCGCATATAAGAACCCGGTGGCAATTGCGTGTGGGCTAAATATGGCTGTGCTCTGCCAGGTAGAGGGACTTGCATAGAAGCAATGTTAACAGGAGAAGCAATAGTAACAGGAATCCTAGCACCATCAGGGGCTGGAGCCTCAGATAACGGCAGAAATCATACATCTCTGAGCAATGATTCCTGCATGGACAGTTGCGAGAGTGAGAGCTCCAATTCATGTCTTAATGCGGTAGATGGTGCTATAACATTAGCTTCAGGCATCACTGTGGCTCTGTATGTCCTTTGGGACAGCCCATAATCATGTGACATATGAGCCTCCAGTTCCCATTCGTCTGGCATGACACTCAATGATGGGCGTGACTTTGGCTTTGGGGAAGGAGGAGGCAATATGGCTTCTTCTTGTGGGTGTGGCAATATGGCCGGTTCTTGCTCATAACTCTTCTCATATTGCTGAACCATTGACACATATTCCTTTGCCTGCTGCAAACGCTTTTCAAAAACCCCAATTTGTTCACAGTAGCCTTGCATCGCCCTATCTCGCATAGTTCGCTTGGGGCTTGAAGGAGCAGAAGGAATTTTCTTTGGCTTAACTTTAAGTTTCACTCCAAGCCCTTGAAATTCAACATGAGCCCCTGGAGTGTGAACATTTTCAAGAGCAGCTGCCAGGGAGCTTGGAAAAGTAGAAAAAGGAGTGACTGACCTTGCATTGTCAACAGGAGCAGGTGCATCTTCTCCAAGGCGTGTGGCTGAAGCGATTGGAGTTTGTAAAGTTGAAGGGAGATGCCCCACAGAAAGGCTCCTAGCCTCCCTTTTTATCCGTGGCTTCCTTCCTGACATGTTTCAGCAGTTAATCACCGCTGCCTCACTAGAACTAACTAACTGATAACAGCCGCAGAAACATGCATCTCTAAAAACATAAATCAAACCATCCTCTGCTACCAAGTGTCAAGCTATAAATCACCTTAGTAGAGGGTGAAGGACCGTGCTTCAGAGGATGCATGATGTGCATGAAGGAAGGAAATAAAACACGACGCATAATCTTACTAAATACCTTTTTAATTACAAAAATATAAAAACTAAATATATATTATAAAGAGAGCTAGCTGACTACATCCTAATGTAACAGACAGTAACAGCAAAGTGAAAGACAATAAACAATAACTGTGAGAAACTTTTTATAGGCAAGCGCACTAAACAGTCTGAAACCATAACATAACTGGTCATATGGGATTCACTATGGTTACCAGATAAGTTATCACCACAGGTGGAAAAAGCAGGGGAAATGTAGAGTTAGAAATGAACTTTTCTGACGAACAAAAAAAAACAACGTGCAGTGACAGACCCTTCGTGTGGGAGCGCACTGGACGAAGGGAACTTGATGGCGGCAGCAGGTGTTCCCTCAGAAATCCCATACCCAAGCCATTTAGGGCTTTATAGGTCATCACCAGCACCTTGAATCTCACCCGGAGGGCAACCGGAAGCAAATGCAGCTCACGGAGTAGAGGTGTTACATCGGAATATCGGGAAACCCCCATCACAACCCGCGCGGCTGCATTCTGCATCAGCTGAAGCCTCCGAGTGGTCCTCAAGGGCAGCCCCATGTAGAGAGCATTGCAGTAGTCCAATCGGGAGGTCATGAGCGCATGAGTGACTGTGCGCAGGGCATCTCGGTCCAGGTAGGGCCGCAACTGGCGTACCAGGCGAACCTGGGCAAAGGCCCCCCTGGTCACAGCTCCTATATGATCTTCAAAACTGAGCCGCGAATCCAAGAGGACGCCCAAGTTGAGAGCCCTATCGACGGGGGGTAACACCTCACCCCCCATCATTAAAGATGGAATGGACTGGTTAGTCCGTGATGCCGGTATGCACAGCCACTCAGTCTTGGCCGGATTAAGACGAAGCCTGTTTCTCCCCATCCAGACCTGGACTACCTCCAGGCAGCGGGACATCACAGCGAGGGCATCACTGAGTTGGTTCGGGGTGGAGAAAAAAAGTTGGGTATCATCAGTGTACTGATGATACCCCACCCTGAAACCACGAATGATCTGACCCAGCGGCTTCATATAGATGTTGAACAGGAGGGGAGAGAGAACCAACCCGAGGGACTCCACAAACGAGAGGCCTCGGGGCAGACCTCTGCCCTCCCATCAACACCGATTGCGAGCGGCCCAGGAGAAAGGAGGAGAACCACTGCAAGACAGTGCCTCCCACTCCCAACCCCTGAGATGCCGCAATAGGATACCATGGTCGATGGTATCAAAAGCCGCTGAGATATCTAATAGGACTAGGACAGAGGAGCAACCCCTGTCCCGAGCCCGCCAGAGATCATTCACCAGTGAGACCAATGCTGTCTCCGTGCTGTACCCGGGCCTGAAACCCGATTGGTACAGGTCCAGATAATCAGTTTCCTCCAGGAACAGAGGAAGCTGATGCGCCACCACACTCTCAACAACCTTCGCCAGGAAGTGAAGGTTGGAGACAGGACGATAGTTGTTTAAAATTGCTGGGTCCAGGGCAGGCTTCTTGAGAAGGGGCCTCACCACTGCCTCCTTCAAAGCAGCGGATATACTCAAAGAGGCAGATATTAGTGCCTGGAACCAGCTTCATGTCTCCTCTTGAGCTGCATAAATCAGCCAAGAGGGACACTGGTCCAATAAACAGGTGGTGGAACTCAGCCTCCCCATAATCCTGTCCACATCATCAGGGGAAACAGGATCGAACTCAGTCCAGATAACATGCTCAAGACCGTCCGATTCCTCCATGTCAGACTCTGCCCAGTTAGAGTCCAAACCGGCCCGGATCTGAGCAATTTTGTCCATCAGATGATGACTAAACTCCTCGGCCCGCCCCTGCAAGGGCTCCTCTCTCACCTCCTGATTCAGGAGGGAGCAAGTCACCCTAAACAGGGTGGCCGGGTATTTATCTGTGGACACGATGAGGGCGGCGAAGTAATTAGACTTCGCCGTCCTCATCGCAGCAAGATAAGACTTTATGAAGGTTCTTAACTGCAATTGGTCAGATTCGGAACGGCTGGACCTCCAACCGCTCTCTAGACACCGTCTCTGACGCTTCATCTCCCGGAGCTCCACAGAAAACCATGGAGCCCAGCGGGATCTGCGCCGGGTCAGGGGTCGCAAGGGTACAACACAGTTGAGTGCCTCAGTGGCCGCCCTTTCCCAGGCATCAACCAAGGCATCAACTGGGATGTGAGTGAGGGCAATGGGTATAGACCCAAGTGCCATCTGGAACCATTCAGGGTCCATTAGGTGCCTGGGGTGGAACCATCTGGTTGGCTCTGCAGCCCAGCGGTGGGGGGTAGCATAACGGAAGACCAGCCGCAGGAGATAATGGTTGGACCATGACAGGGGAACAATGACCGGTGAACCCCCTCCCAGATCATCCAACCACTGTCCAGACAGGAATACCAGGTCGAGAATGTGACCCCCCACGAGTCGGGCCTTGAATTACCTGGGTCAGGTCCTTGGCCATCATGGAAGCCATGAACTCCCGGGCTGACTCCGACAACCCTCCCAGGGACCCCTCCGACCGAGTTATGCCCCCCCAGGTTTCCATGTGCTACATCGGCCACTAGCTCAGGGTAGGGGTGGAGGGGTGGCGGTGGTTATTAGGGAGACTTTATGTACGCGGGAGACCACCATGGTCCAGATTGGCGGGAGACCCTCCTCCTGAGATGTGGCCCCCGGTTTCCGTGTGCTTCCATGGAAGAGGAAGTGCCTTGGTCAACCGAACTTTAAAGTCTGCCGCATCAGGTCCGCTGTCCCCTTGGTATATGGGTGCACATGTACCCTCACGTTTGCCTGTGCTGGCTCCAACATATATGCACTGGATGGGCACAGAGCTTCTGAACTAGGTGCTGTTTATTGTGGACATGGGCTGGAAAAGGATGGGAAATGCCTTCTCCCAAAACATGCATTATGGGCCCTCTTATGAAACTTGCATGCCAGCACTCATTGAGGTTACAAGGCCATGGCTAAGTTTCTTATAATGGACTATATTTGTCCTGGGATCTATAACAGGGCCCTCACAATGATCAGGCGATGTGTGATTTGTGGATGTAATAACATGTGGAAATTATTAAGTTCCCCTTGGGGAGGCTTGAGGATGGCCAGGATCCTGCTAGTTTTTGGGAATTTGATTTTACTGAGTTGCCATGGACTTGGGGTTTTTGTGGATGCTTTCTCTGGAGGGAATGAGGCCTTTCCCTGCCATTATACAGCAGGAAATTCAGGCCCTGGGTATTGTTTGGTGGTTTCATCTGTCCTATATGCTCCAGTCTTCAGTACACATGGGGAGGCCTGTTTCCCTTTGGGATGGTATATGGTCAGCCCTTTCTTTCTCATTTGCCTTATCAACTTCCCTCCCTGTTGTTGGAGACCAGGCCCTCAGAGGATGAATACACCCTCTTGTTAATGATGTTTCTTCCATTTCTCAAGCTGTTCAAGCCCTCCATCATCCAGGGGTGGATCATCCACTCCATCCTTTCCTTCCTGGTGTTTGGGTGCTTGTTGCGTCCTGGACTGCTTCTGGCCCTTTAGCTGACTGCTGGACAGGGTATCGAGCCCCGTGGGCCCGACACTCAATGGGGGGGGGGGGTGACCTCTCACGCCGGCCTTGCGCTTCCCTGTCTGACCTCGAGCAGTCTCCATGTGGGGCCTACCACCGGGCGGCCGTGTCACTTGCCCATTCCCACTGACGCCGTTGGCCTTCCTGGGTGTCTTGCTTCATTGGCCGGTCTCCAGCCGCTTCCGGGATTTGCTGCGGCTGCGCAGACGGATCATCTGGCCGGGCCTGCCGAGTACCAGCTGCTCCCTGCTTCCTCGGCTTCTTCCAGTAATGCTGGCAGGCGCGGCTGAGCGAACGAGCCTTCCTGCCGGGCCTGCCGACTGCCAGGCGATCCTTGGGTCCTCGGCCGCCTGCCAGCCGCTTTCGGGAATGCAGGCAGACGCGGCTGAGCAACCATACCTTCTTGCCAGGCCTGCCACTGAACAGCTGTTCCAGAGTGCAGGACCGGACCTCCTCGGGTTTGCGGAGGGTGGTTTGGGGCGCGGCTCCCCTTGTGTAGCTGGGTGCGGTGGGGTTGGGCGCCTGGGGTTAAGGATAGTGGTTACCTGGTTTACTTACCTGGCTGGGGGTGGGTTGCCGGACGGGGGAGGCGGGCTGACATACGCGCGTGGGGATGGCGTCTGGAGATAGCAGCAAGCGGAGCTGTAGCGGGGAGGAGGGTTTATATGGATGTGTGGGCGGATGTTGGTCTGTGGATTGAGGGCGGAGCCCCTGTACCTGACGGCTATGTAAGTGTTGGGACCAATGTGCTACCAACACTGACTTTGTTTTCGCTTTATGTGCGTTGGAGCTGAATAAAGCAACCTCTGTTTTGTCACACGTTCCTGCTGGACATTCATGTTTGCTTCCATTCGAGGATGTATATTTTTTTTATTGAAAGGTTTTACAATACATTTTTGAATACAAAAAACCCCCCCTCCTCCCCTCTCCCCAACCCCTCCCCACCCACCTCTCCCCCCTCCCTGACTTCCCAGAGCTGAATACAGGGTATAAAAATACAAACAGACATAATCTAAAATATGCTAACAACAATAAAACATTAAATTCTATCGCACTTTAACTCTTAGTAAAATAACTACTAACTAATTATAAATAATATAGATCCACTACTTATTCAAATGCTAAATGAAACTTTTTAATCCCATATTTATTCTGAATATAATCAATCCATCTCCTCCATTCCACAATGTATCTCTGTTGCGATTGTTCTTTCAAATATGCTGAAATCTTTGCTATTTCCGCCAAGTTAGAAACTTTTAAAGTCCACTCTTCTATAGTCGGCAGTTCTTCCTTTTTCCAATATTGCGCTACTAAAAGTATTGCTGCCGTGATTAAATTCAACATCAACTTAGTATCTATAACAGTAGTATCTGTAATAATACCCAATAAAAACAATTGCGGAGAAAACTTTATCCTTTTCTTAAATATCTTTTGCATATTCCACCAAATTTTAATCCAAAAAGCTTTGACCTTTTTACAAGTCCACCATATATGAAAATACGTTGCGTCCTCACAACCACACCTCCAACATTTGGGCTGGCAGTTCGGATACATACTTGCTAATTTTTTAGGATCTAAGTGCCATCTATAAAACATTTTATAAAAGTTCTCTCTTAAATTTTGGACCTGTGTAAATTTTACATTTCTAACCCAAATCTTTTCCCAAGTGTCCATTGTTATAACTTCTTGAAAATTCTGAGCCCACTTTATCATACAGTCTTTAACAAGTTCCGTTTCTGAATCAATTTCTATCAATGCATTATATATCCTTTTTATGTGTGCTTGACCTTGATCTCTGATTTGTTTTACCAAATTATCATCAATCATCGAGAAACCAACTTTCTGGTCCTCTTTCCACCTTGCCTGTAATTGCCCATACTGAAACCAAGTTTGTACAATCTTTTCTTCTTTTAAGATGTTATATGGCTTTAGTTGCCATACATTCCTTTATAGACTTAAAATTTCCTTGTATGTAGTCTCATCATGTTTAATTCCCACATTTATATTTTCTATTGCGTGTTTAGGTATTGCCCAAATAGGTATCTTATAATTTAACTTATGTCTACACTTTTTCCAAACTCACAACAGAGCATGCCTTAAAATATGTATCTTAAACACATTGTCCACCTTCTTATCATACAATAAATATGCATGCCAACCAAATAACAAATCATAACCCTCAAGATTTAATAATCTCCCTTGTGTTAAGTTAAACCAATCACTTATCGATGACAAAGCAGCAGCCTCATAATATAATTTAAAATTAGGCATTTTAAGACCGCCTCTTTCACGCGTATCTTGCATTATCTTAAATTTAACTCGTGGCTTTTTCCCTGCCCAAACAAATTTATTAATTCCTTTTTGCCATTCCTCCAAATTTAGATCCTTTTTAAGTATAGGTATCATTTGAAATAAGAATAAAAATTTTGGCAATACATTCATTTTCACTGCTGCAATTCTTCCCAATAAAGATAATTGTAGTTTTTTCCAGCTATCTAATTCTTTTTGTATTTTTCCCCATAACTTTTCATAATTATTTTTATATAACTTCACATTTGAAGCTGACAAATATATCCCCAAATATTTAATCTTTTTAACTATTTCAAATCCCATTATCTCTTCTAAAACAGCCTTTTGTGATACAGTCATATTCTTAGACAATATTTTAGTTTTTTGTATGTTTATCTTAAATCCAGAAACTTTCCCATATAACATTATTATCTCCATCAATTCTACAACTGAATAATCCGGCTGAGTTACTGTAACAACCAGGTCATCCACGAACGCCCTCAATCTATAATCCTGATCTCTTATTTGAATTCCCCTAATTTTATTTGAATCACGTATTTTAATCAGTAATATTTCCAATGTTAAAACAAATAATAGAGGTGACAACGGACACCCCTGCCTTGTGCCCTTTTCAATATTACATGGTTCAGTCAAACTGTTATTTACTATTATACGAGCTGTTTGCTTTTGATATATTGCCCTAATTGGTTGTAAAAAATTTTCCCCAAATTCCATTTTCTCTAATACTTTCATCAAAAATTGCCAATCCAATTGATCAAAGGCTTTTTCAGCATCCAAAAAGATCAGCGCTGCAGGGATCTGGTTGTTTCTTTCCAAAAATTCCAATAAATCTACAATATGTCTCACATTATTCTTCATTTGTCTACCACTTATAAATCCAGTTTGATCACTATGAATCACTTGTTGTATTACCCTCATTAATCTATTAGCTAAGATTTTAGCAAATATCTTGTAATCAGTATTCAAAAGCGATATTGGTCTATAAGTTTTAGCTTGGGTGGCATCCTGATCTTCCTTCGGAATCAAAGAAATAAAAGCAGTCTTCCAGGATGGAGGTACCCCTACTCCCATTCGAGGATGTATATTGACAGTAAGTCAGTGTTCCTTTGTTTCTGCTGTTCACCTCTACCTGTCTTTTTGCTCAGGCATAGGCATGGCAGAGAGAACACAGGGGGCTGCCCCAGTGTCTGATGAGGGAGAGCCAGCTGGAGCTGCAGCACCTATTGAGGTGGCAGAGCTGGGAGAAGCTCAGCCGGCAGTTAGACCCAAGGTATGGGACCCACTGCCGGTAGCCACAGTGGATGATTCCCAGGAGGCAGGGGACCAGACCCATGGAGGGGAATGGTGGTTCAGCCCTGCTCTTGGCCACATGGACCCTAGTCAGGGACAAACGGCAAGGCCAAGAGGTCCATTAATGGAGTGGAGAGAGAGTGACGTCTCACCAACAATGATGAGGAGGAGTGGAGTTACTCCACAGCGCCGGGCAGGCAAACTATGGAGATACTCCGGGACAGATTCGGTGAGATTGGATATCAAGAGCCCTTACCATGGCCGGTCCCAGAGGCTGAACATGATACAATGCGGTGGTCGCACACTGAGACCCATCCTGTTTGCTCGGGGTCGTCTCATTTCTGGCTGGCTAGCCCGCGGTTCCGGATTCTGCCTGGTCATGGTACGTCTCAGGGGAGGGGTCCTGCTCACATCCCGGCAGCAACAGCATGGAGTGGTTCTGATGCCAGGCTAACAGCAGATGGAGGGCCCACCCTTGGACTGGTAGGCAGCGGGTCCCCGACGCTATGAGACCACGAGGGCCAGGGCCACAGATGGGTCCATGGGGGTCGGGTGTGGTTTGGGGTCCGCCACCACTACTGATGTCCTATGATGGGCATTCCGACTGCCTGGCTATGTTTTTAAGCCACGCCATCAGTCATCTGGACAGGTATGTCCCGGCTTACTCATCCCAGTGGGTGATGGTGGTGGCAGTGATGGCTAGCCTTCAGGGCGAGGCCGCAGCCTGGGCAGCAGATCTATACAGCAACCACGCCAGAGAACTGGGTGATGCTGGTCTCTTCCTGGAGGTGCTATGAGCATGGTTCGAGGATGTCTCCTGGGTCCAAAGAGCCAAGGCTGAGGTGGTGGGTCTCACAGTGTGGCAGACCTGTTGTCGACTATGTCCATGAGTTCCGCCAGGTGGCTGGCAAGTTACGCTCATGGCCAGAACGCCTTCTGGTCCACCATTTCAGGGCGGGTCTGGATGGGGCTCTTTGCAGGGCATGCATCGTCTGCGGCATCATGAACAGATTACAAGACTGGTTCCGGGTGATGATAGAGCTGGACGTAGGGTTGCAGGAGTTCCAGGTAAGAACAGAGAGCGTGCCTGGAGGCCGAAGAGCAACTGCGAAGGTAAAGGAGGAAGGACAGAAAACCCCGACCATAACACCAAGGCCTTCCGGTCCAGCAACTCAGTCGGCGATCCGGTGCTTCTGTTGTGACCAGCTGAGACATAGGGTGGCAGAGTGCCCGGTCCCGGTGCCCCGAGCAGTCCCAACAACCCCTGGAACACGCAGCGCTACACCCAGGAGGCCCGTGGAACGAACACGGGTCACACATCAGATGCTGGGCAAAATGCCCAGGGGGTTGTCCCAGATGGGGGTGGAGACACCAATGGCTGCTGGACATCAACCGATGATCTACGACAACGCTGATGAGCCTGATGAGGATCCCATGGTGAGTGCGCCGGTGTGTCCCTTTGCAATCCCTATTGTGTTAGTGAGCCCACAGACGGGACGGAAGGGTGCATACCAGGCTTTAATTGACTCGGGTAGTACCCGCTGTCTCATTAGTCAAGCGGTGGTGTCCAAGGTGGGCATTAGGATGGAACAATTAGCCACCCCACTTAAATTTCAGCAGGTGGATGGGTCCCTTCTGGGAGGGGCACCTGTTACTCAAGTGATGGAGGTTATCCGGATGGAGATGGGGGAGCATTGGGAAACCCTTCGCTTCATAGTAGTACCCTCTATGACTGAGGCGGTGATTCTGGGGCTTACCTGGCTCGACAAATGGGGCCCAACAATTTGGTGGGAGGGAGACCACTGTCACCTACGTATCAGGATGGGACCCCAGCCTCCCAGTTCATGACCTCGTAAGACCAGAAGGGAAAGCTGAGGGAGAGAGAGCACTGTATGGCAGAGTCAGAACAGGGAGTCCAGGTCCCACAGGTGTACTCCGATCTGGCCGATGTATTCAATGAACAAGAATGTGACATCCTGCCACCTCATCGACCAACGGACTGCACCATTGAACTGGAGCCAGGGGTCAAATTACCCAAACCCCATATGTACGCTATGACACCACAGGAGATGGAGGAACTGCGACGGTATATTGATAGAAACCTGGAAAGGGGTTTCATCCGACCGGCCCGTTCCCGGATACCGGCACCTGTCCTGTTTAAGGAGAAGAAGGATGGCTCCCTACGTTTATGTGTCAACTTCCGAGGCATCAATGGGGTGTGTGTGGAACACCTGTACCCCCTTCCCTTGATGAAAGACCTTCTAGCCCATTTAGTGAAGGGAAGGATATTCACAAAGTTGGACCTGAGGGAGGCGTACTACAGGGTGTGGATTAAGTGCGGCGATGAATGGAAGACAGCCTTTAACTGTCCGCTCGGCAGATACCAATTCAGGGTTATGGTGTTTGGATTGCAAGGGGCTCCTGCGGTATTCATGCAGCTGATTAATCAGGTGTTGCATGAGCATCTGTACCACGGAGTTCTAGTATATTTGGACGACATCCTTATATACACCACCACTATGGAGGAACATGTCGTCCTGGTCAGACAGGTGCTGCAAAAGTTGCTGCAGGCTCGACTGTACGTGAAGCTACCTAAGTGTGAGTTCCACAGGGCCCAGTTGGACTATTTGGAGTACAGAATATTTGACGCAGGGGTGGAGATGGACCCCAAGAAGGTTGAAGCCATTCTGCAATGGCAGGCACCAAGGACTCGTCACCAGCTACAAAGCTTTCTGGGGTTTGCCAATTTCTATCGGCAATTCATCCCGTCCTTTGCCTTGATTGCCTTGCCCCTTACAGATCTTCTGCGCACATGGCAAACAGCGATAAAGCCTTGTCCTGGGCAGAAACTAGCGTGGTCTACAGCATGCCAACAGGCTTTTGAGTCTTTAAAGGCCCTGTTTGCCAGGGAACCTGTTCTGCTCCACCCAGACCCTGAACTACCGTTTGTTGTGCAGGCAGACGCTAGCGATGTTGCAGTGGGAGCCGTCCTTCTACAACGGAATAGGCACGGGTCCCTGCAACCATGTACTTACACTTCCAGAAAGCTGACAAACACTGAACGGGCTTGGGCAATCTGGGAGAAAAAGGCCTTTGCCGTACGTTGGGCTCTTGAGACATGGCGACACCTCCTGAAGGGAGCCAAAGCCCCATTTGAGGTTTGGACCAATCATAAAAATCTAGAGGTGTTACAGACGCCTAGACGCTTGTCTGCAAAACATGTCAGATGGGCCCAATATTTTCGGCATTTCCGTTTCACCCTGAAATACATGCCGGGAGGAAAAAACTTCCTGACTGACACGCTCTCACGACAACCACAGTACGACAGCAAGAGGGAGGAAGTCGTACAAGCGATTATGCCCCTATGCCAACCAGAGGTGGGAGGAGCTGCAGCCCGCATAGCAATGGATGACCTGATCCATGACCTACGGAAAGCGCTTCAGGGAGATACCTGGTTGCAAGGCCATCCAAATGTTTTGACAAAACGGGATGGGCTGGCCTGGCACGGGGATAAGATCTATGTACCCCAAACGATGAGAAAGAGAGTGCTGTATCAGTGTCACGATGCCAAGCAGGCAGGGCATTTTGGGTTTTTAAAGACCTTACATTTGGCCTGCCAGCAGTTCTGGTGGCCGCATATGAAACGAGATCAAAGACCACGTATGGGCTTGTCACATCTGTGCAACTGCGAAACCTCATGCTTGGAAGCCATTAGGGTTACTCCAAACTGTGGCGGACCCTACTAGACCCTGGCAGGACATTGCGATGGACTTCGTAGTCGAATTGCCAGAGAGCCGTGGCTACAATGTCATTTGGATGGTTATCGAGTTATTTTCCAAACAAGCTCATTTTGTGCCATGCAAGGTTATTACCGTCAGCTAGACGGCTGACATGGATGTTCAACACCCACATATACCGCCTACATGGAGTGCCCCGTCAGATCATCTCAGATCGAGGGGTGCAGTTTACAGCTCAATTCTGGAGGGAGTTTGTTCGCTTTATAGGATCCTCCCAAGGTCTCGGTTCAGCATACCATCCAAGTACCAACGGAGCAGCAGAGCATGCAAACGCCATGGTGGAGCGGTATCTACGGTGCTATGTGTTATATCAGCAATTTAATTGGGTGGACCTGTTGGCGTTTGCTGAGGTGGCACATTATAACACAGTGCATAGCACTGGGTTCTCCCCATTCAGGGTGGTGTCTGGCCATGACTTCATCCCCATCCCCGAGTATGTCCAGTATGTCCAGGGGGAGCCCCTCCCAGGCCAACTCAAAGAATGGATGAGACAGGTGGGGGCACTGTGGGAGACAGTAAAGAGGGCCCTAGTGAAGGCCGCAGAGATGAGTAAAGAGCAGGTGGACAAGAAAAGGAGACCCTTTGAGCCCTTCCAGGTGGGGGACCTAGTGTACCTATCCACTAAATATCTGCGGCTTCAAGTACCTTGTAAAAAACCTGGTCCCAAGTTCCTAGGGCCTTTCCAGGTGACACAAGTAATCAACCCTGTGACGGTGCGGCTCCAACTGCCCAGGTTTCTGGGTAAGATTCACCCAGTCTTTCACAGCAGCCTGCTAAAGCCAGCCAGGGTATCACCCCATGGACCAGGGGAGGGGGGATCCAGGGCCTGTACATGATGGTCATTTTGAGGTACAGGAGATCCTCGACTCTAGGGTGCAGAGTGGGAGGTTGCAATATTTGATATTGTGGAAGGGTTATCCCATGACAGAAGCCTCATGGGTGAAGGAGATGGATGTCCGTGCACCCCGCTTGATTTGGGCATTTCATCACCAGCATTCGGAGAAGCCAGGTGGGGGAAGGGCAGAGTCTTCCGGTCGGGTGGACGATCATTCATGTGTAACCTCTTGTCTTCCAGGTGGAGCCCTAGTAGGGGGAGCCGCCTGTCGAGCCCCGTGGGCCCGACACTCAATGGGGGGGTGGCCTCTCATGCCAGCCTTGCGCCTCCCTGTCTGACCTCGAGCAGTCTTCGCGTGGGGCCTATCACCGGGCAGCCGTGTCACTTGCCCGTTCCCACTGACACCGTCAGCCTTCCTGGGTGTCTTGCTTCATCGGCTGGTCTCTAGCCACTTCCGGGATTTACGGCGGGCATGGCTGCACAGAAGGACCATCCAGCCGGGCCTGCTGAGTACCAGCTGCTCCCTGCTTCCTCAGCCACCTGCCAGCTGCTTCCAGGAATGCTGGCAGGCGTGGCTGAGCAAATGAGCCTTCCTGCCGGGCCTGCCGACTGCCAGGCGATCCCTGGGTCCTCAGCTGCCTGCCAACCGCTTTCGGGAATGCGGGCAGACGCGGCTGAGCAACCGGACCTTCTTGCTAGGCCTGCCACTGAACAGCTGTTCCAGAGTGCAGGACCGGACCTCCTCGGGTTTGCGGAGGGTGGTTTGGGGTGCGGCTCCCCTTGTGTAGCTGGGTGCGGTGGGGTTGGGCGCCTGGGGTTAAGGATAGTGGTTACCTGGCTGGGGGTGGGTTGCCGGACAGGGGGGAGGCGGGCTGACATACGCGTGTGGGGATGGCGTCTGGAGATAGCAGCAAACGGAGCTGTAGCGGGGAGGAGGGTTTATATGGATGTGTGGGCGGATGTTGGTCTGTGGATTGAGGGCAGAGCCCCTGTACCTGACGGCTATGTAAGTGTTGGGAGTGATGTGCTACCAACACTGACTTTGTTTTCGCTTTACATGCGTTGGAGCTGAATAAACCTCTGTTTTGTTCCTGCTGGAGATTCGTGTTTGCTTGCATTCGAGGATGTGTATTGACACAAGGCCTTTTGTTGTTCTTCTTGCTACCCACATGGTGGTCAAGTTTGCTGGATTTCGCGCTTGGTTTTGTCACGCTCATCTTTGCTCTTCTTCACCATCTTCTGACACTGAGGACTGAGTTGCTTGGACTGTGGCCCCTGGTGCTGAGGAAGACCTTGGGCTAAAGCTTCTGCCTGAGGGCCAACACTGATCTGTATGCTGGGACGTTTTGGTCATTGTGATACCTGTGCCTGCCGGGCTTCTACACGGGTGATTTCTTCTCACCGGCTTCCTGCTTACTTACATCACGGGCTTCACTTCTCTCTCTCTTGGCTGACATCTGTTTTTTGTTTGGGTTGTTCATCCTTTCTTTTTTAGTACTCTGTCTTGTTTTTCTTTCCCTACTCCATGCTCTCTTTTGTGGGGGGGATTATGGGCGATGGTCAGGTTCAATTCTGGGAGGTGGTCCCCAATTTCCCAGTCCCTCTTTGGGGACTTGGGGCTCCAACACCCATATACTGGATATGCAAACATGGATTCAGCTTTTGAACATAACAGTTTGCTGAATCTACGCACTTATATCCGCCACTGGTATAAATGGATTGGCCATGGAAACTACACCCTTGGAAGCCTTCATGTTCAGCATGGCCAATGTAACAAGGGGCTAGACTCTTCCTGTGTTTGGGGCACGAAAGTTCTTCTTCCAGAGATAAGTTAGGGATCTATACACCTTGCACAGTCACATGGAAGGTCAGTACTGGCATGTGGGATGGTTGGCATAGATGTCATCAGACCTTTGGCCTTGACTCCAAGAAGGTCCCCTCTGCTCTTTGTAGTTCATTTGGAGCAATGGGACTCATGACTTATATGTCTAGTGTTAAGAGCTTATATGCCTAAGGGGTTGGAAGGCAAACCAGGCATTTATCTTGTTTTTTTTTTTTTTTTTTTTTTTATTAAAAAGTTTTTCAATACATTTTAATTATAACATCCCATTCCCCACCCCTCCCCCACCCTCTCCCACCCTCTTACCCTCCCTCTCCCCCCTCCCCCCCCGGACTTCCCAGAGCAAGATACA
>JAKJMR010006892.1:0-11756 GCA_024449315.1 Daboia siamensis | reverse complement strand
AAGCTAAAAGCAGCTGTCGGCGGCGGCGCCTTGCCACCCGGAAGTCCGCATACAGCTCTTAAAAAGGGTCACCCACCTCCAATATACACTCCTTGTTTGTGGCCAGCTCAAATTTCAGATTGTCCATTTTAGTCTCTAGGGAGCGAAGGATGGCAAACAGGAAGATGGAAATGGAGCTCCATGTGGATTAGCTCTCAAATTAGCTTGTATTTCTTCAGGACAACCTCACCTCCTTTCCTTTTTCTGATCCTGTCTCTTCCACCTTTTCCTTAAAGAGCCCTTGCTTCTTTTCGCCCCTGGAGTACAGTGCCACCGCCATCAACTCCTCCAAAAACCTCTCTTTTCCTCTGGGCCTGCTGACAGCCTCATCCAGTTCCTTTGCTCCATAAGCCCAGGGACCTCTCCTCCTCTGCCTCCTTTGGAAACAGCGCTGATTTGAAATAGAATTTGTCGCTGAGCCAGCAGTCAGATATTGCTGCTGGCAGCGCCAACGACTTTTAATGGTCTCACCAACAGTTCTAAAACAGCTAGAAACTCCCCATGCCAGCAAAGATTGTTGGTCATATGTTACCTTAGTTCCACCACATTGCTCAAACACATCAAAACCTTCCTGATCATGTGGCCCATATCCCTTAATATTCGTCCCAAAACTTTTCACCTTTGAAAACCAATGCAGCTGCAGCTGATCCAGGTACCGCCATCTTAGAATTTTTATAGTCTAATGAGTTTGGAGGCATCCTTTCTAAGTTTCTTTCTCTGTCCATTATGCAGTTGTGAGCTCCCCTCTTCGGCGTTTATCTGATCTATCCTAGCCATGATCTTCCCCCCATCTCTCATGGTCATTCCCACATACCATTACAACATGGATAATTTAATTCTGTTTTATTTCTTTCCAACACCTAGAAACAACAACAAAAAAAATAGATTGAACACTCTCCCCCACCCCCTTAAAAAAAGAGAGAGATTTGTATAAAGTACAATAAATCAGGAAAGAGCCATATCTCACTTCCTTTGCAATGAAGACATACAGATTTTTCTCCAGATAGGAGTCCCTCATTTCCTATAGCTAAGATAGTTCCTGATTTTTTTCTCCATAGTGGTTATTGTCAGATCAAGTCAGAAGAGTCCAAATAACCAAAACTGTTTTCACTACACTGTTTAATTACAGCTCTGTGGGCTTAGGAGTATAATCACCACCAAGTAGTCACACTATCCAAGGCCTGCTGGAAGAGATAACTGAAGCCTCTCAAGTTTATCTCAACTTCATTTCTTATCAGATGTGGCAGCTGTATGAGGACATTCTTCCAGCAACCAGAAACAGGATGAGGTTCAAATCTAAATACAGTAAGCTGTTATTTCTTATACCTGTTTAATGGAACAAATGACAATATATTAAATGTTCGACAAAGAAAGATGTAATTTGTAATCATACCTAGGTTCCTTTTGGCCAATGGCTCTGTATAATGTATCTGTCTGCCTGTATTTGGGTTTATGTATGCATGTATGATTACCAGCCCGAATCAACCCATTACAGGTTGAAGACTTCTTATTTGAAAGCCGTGGATAAGACTCATTAAGTGCAAGTGGATCAACAGACATTTTTCCACTTCTTAGTCTAGGGTAGAGAAATGATTGGCTCAAAATGGCCTAGGCAGGAGCCATGCCTATGGGAGAATTAGAACCTGGGTCTCACTACTTCTAATCCAGCACCAGCACTACTTAATCACTATATCACACTGACTCTTTTTCTATTTCTGTGTGCATATGCACACACACACACAATGCACACTATCCTGCATCCCCAGGCACCTGCATATGTACACATGCCTAAAAATAGTGATCCAAAGTGATCTGGGAACTATTATGACTGAATATGAATTTGCATCTTATCCAGATATTTAGTTCTATAACTCATTAGTTTTCTTTTTAATTCTAGAGTATTGAAATAGCAGAGGGACGGGGTGGCTCAGTGGGTTAGGACACTGAGCTTGTTGATCAGAACGTCAGAGTTTGGCAGGTCGAATCCCGAGTGCCGCGTAACAGAGTGAGTGCCTGTTACTCGTCCCAGCTTCTGCCAACCTAGCAGTTCGAAAGCACATAAAAATGCAAGGAGAAAAATAGGGACCACTACGGTGGGAAGGTAACAGCATTCTGTGCGCCTTTGGTGTCTAGTCATGCTGGCCACATGACCACGGAGACGTCCTCAGACAAACGCTGGCTCTTCGGCTTTGAAATGGAGATGAGCACCGGCCCCTAGAGTCGGAAACGACTAGCACGCATGTGCGGGGGAACCTTTACCTTTACCTTTACCAATTGAAATAGCAGAGAATAGTTGTGGATCATTTCGCTGCTCTGACTTCTGCTCTAGTTATCAAAAATCACAAGCTCTGATTTTGTTGCAGTTAATTTTTTTTTCTTTCCTGCTTATCAAAACACCCAAATCTCCGTTGCAGGTCCTTCCTTCCTTCCTTCTTTTCTTCCTTCTTTTCTTCATTCTTTCCTTCCTTCTTTTCTTTCTTCCTTTCTTCTTTCCTCTTCACCAGTTTGTATACATTACACATAATATCTTTGTTTCTATAAGCTACCTTTTCCAATCTTCAAACCCATAAAAACCTTTTTTTCAGCAAAAATTCTATAAAGGTTTTCCAAATCATTGATAAATATCCTTTTTGGTCTTTCTATCATCAAACAAATTAAATTTGTCAGCTCTGCTACTTCTGTCATCTTCACCATGTAAGATATTCTAAATTTTATTCTTAAATGGCAAGAAAATTGCTGATCATTTCAGAATACTGATAGTCAATTGAAATTCTACCCCTCTATAAATGATTTTTGTCAGAAGTATATACTTACATAAGTATCAATTTTGCCGTGTCGGCTTCCATATCTATGTCATGCTTACATTGGAAATGGTTATTGGACTAAAACTTGCCTTTAGAAATATTGTCAAACTACTCATCTCCTGTCCCATCTCAGTTTAGATATGTGGTTGACCAATATGAAAACATTTATTTTGTCACCCTTTCCAGTAACACATACTATTGTAATGACACATTTCCTAAGGAAACAGAATGATCTACGATTATATGATTTTTTCTCTCCTGTGATCAATTTATATTAAAGTGTGATTTGCATATATGGACAAGTATGGCTGATATTTCATTTTAAAGTATGTCCCTGTTTCCATTTATGCAGATGTTTTTCATTATTAAAGCGATCAGGGACTCCAATTCCCTCCAATTCCAGAATGTTGGAAAAAATAAAGTTTAAATATGGAATAGAACATGTAAAATAATCATTCATATCCTGGTTTTTGTTTTTCAAAAACCATGTAAAATTAAAGTTCCTTTATTGCTTTCTCATGAATGCCAATCCAGAAAATTAAACCCAAACACTGTTCTTACGGGAAATATGCAGACTGAAGCTTGGATAAATTTCAAAGGACAATGAGTTTCCAAGTTGTGAGGCAATTATTGAAGAAAACCTTTTTATGGCTAATTTAATTTGCCCCTGATGTGTTAGGATTCATCAACCTGTTACTCCTGATATATTATCCTTCCTTCATGCTGATGATTTGGCATTTACTGTGCAGAGAACTAATTCCAAGGAGGTGGAAGACAAGCTTAATCTGGCTCTTAAGAATGTAGCATGTTGAAATACTGTAATGAGACTGGGCTGAAACCTAATCCATGAAAATGTTTGTGCATTCCATCTCAAAAACAGGCAGGCCAGACGCAGGCTTGACATTATTGTGAGATGCCACGTCACCTTGGGGTTAACACTGGACAAAATGTTAACCTTCAAAGGACATTATTGCGATTTAAAACAAAAGATCTCCACCTGTAATAATCTCCTCAGAAATCTAGCTGTAACAATGTGGGATGCCCACACCATTACTCTTTCAATGTCTGCCCTTGCAGTGTGTTACTCAGCTAGAGAGTACACCTGCCCTGTTTGGGGGCAATCTGCACATTCTACACAAGTGGATAGGGTGCTTAGTGATACATGCCACATTGTTACTGGATGTCTGCTCCCCACCCCACTTGACCAACTATATATCATGGTGGGAATAGCCCCACCAAGTGTTAGAAGGAGTGTGGCACAAGACATGGAATATGGAAAGGTGTTACATGATCCGGCTCACACATTATTTGGCCAAGTACCCCCTACAAAAAGATTGAAATCAAGAAGAAGCTTTTAAGATTGCACTAAGAAGATTATTTCTACACTTCAAACTTCAAGTTAAACATCTTCATAAGTGGATAGACCTGCCTGAGGAGTTGACAGTTTTAGAGATGTTTAAATAAACTACATGCTGGTTTGGCTAGAACAGGGGTAGGCAACCTTGGCTCTTTTATGATCCATGGAGTCATAAACTCCCAGAATTCCTGAGCCAGCATTCCTGAACCATGAGTCATAAAAGAGGAAAGGTTGCCTACCCCTGGGCTAAAACATGGAAAAATTGTGATTTCTCCCAGAGGCCAAGGAAATTTACTACAAATGTGGCACTATTCAAACAATTATCCATTTTTTACAGTGCCCCCCGGGACCAACATGCAAATAGAATGGCTTGATGGTTGGAAATATTGTCGCCACTAATGTGGCCCAGCATTGGGTTAGAACTATATACATTTATTTTGTATTAAATATTTAATCTTTTAAAATTGAACTATTTTTCTCCTTTCTAGTTGATACATTCAAGGTATCACAAGATGAGAGAAGACCTTCCAAGATCAGAATTATGGAAACCGTGGTATTCCCTATGAGACTTATGGAACAAAATTTGGACTTTGAAGAAGCAGGATAAGAAGCATATTGCTGGCTTTGAATTTTGGTGTTGAAGACTCCTGAAAATACCATGGACAGTCAAGAAAACAAACATATAGACCACTGAACAAATTAATCCAAAGTTCTCGCTTAAGACACAAATGACCAAGCTCCTACTTAGACCTGTTAAACAGAGACTTGGTTCTCTGGAAAATAGGGTATAAGAGGAGGGAAACTAAAAGACAAGCAGCCTTGCATGATCTTTTGTAGCCTTTCTACAGAGTTGGTTCTGGTCTACCCCATAGATTTGTTCCATTTTGAGGTGGAGGTGGGGATCTTGCATAAGGAAAAGGAAGATGTCTGATTCTTCTTTTCAAAGATTTGTTGAATTCACTCATCTTGTTTGTTTGCACTATTCACCAGCTTCAAGTAACTCTACCACACTGTCATCCCAACGTGACTGTTTTATTTTTATCTGTGCAATGTCGCGTGGTTGCACAGAGAGACGGACACTTGAGCTGGGTAGTACTTCTTTATTGGATCAGGAATGAAGCTGGAGCAAAGGGGTTACCTGGCGTCTCCTTATACCTGCCCAGGTGAATCGCGACCAATAGATTCAAACCTGGGCTTCCGCCAGTGCAGGTGGCCAATGGATTTAAACCCTGGCTTCCCGCCAGAGCTGACCATGCCCTGGGGCTGTCAACGACTCGCTCTATTCAGGCTTTCCCGCCAAAAGCGGTTATAGCCTGGAGCTGTCCAGCCCCCTGCTGTGCTGACATTCCGTGTATGTATGTATCCCTTCCCCCATAGTGAGGAATTATCCTCTGTCATTCTGTCTCCCATAACTATATACACTTATTTACACTATACACAAAATTTTACAATTGTTATCCCTTGGTTGCTTCTCCACCCCCCTAAGGACACACATAGTCCACGAGGTAACTTGGAGCCTTGTGCGGCCTGCTTGATCTTCTTGGGACTGGTTCTCCCGGTGGCGTGGTGCTTGGTCTGGACTCTCTTCCTTGCTGTGATTGTTGTGGTGGATTGTGGTGTGTGTGTGCATGTGTTGCAGTGCCCGTGTTTTGTGTTCTGCTGGGTTCTGGTGACTGCCTGGTTTCTCTGTCAGTCTCCTGCCTGGGGTGGGGTTGCCACTGTGCCCTTCTGGTAACCCTCCTGGGTGTCTGCGTCTGTGTTTGTGTTGGCTCTTCCTCCTCCGCCCCCAGTGTGTCCTCTATAACTCTTTCCGGAACCCTTTTCCTCAGCTGATCCAGGTGCCTTTTCCAAAGGAGTCCCCCCTCCACCCTTACTCTGTAGGACAGGGGTCCTGTTTGCACTAATACTTCCCCTGGCACCCATGGATGGCCTGTGCTATACTTCCTAGCCCAGATGGGGTCCCCTGTGTTGAAAATTGTTTTGATATTAGGGGTCCCGGTGTCTGCTGCTACCCTGTCTAGGTGAAGCCTGTCCAGGGTTGTTATGAGGCGTCTGTCCCATCTGAGTTCTGCTGGGCTTTTGCCTGTGGCAGTGCAGGGTGTTGCATGTTGGTGTAGGAGGAAGGTGGCCAGTCTTTGCTTCCAATTTCCCTGCATTATGCGCTTGAGAGCATCCTTTGTTGTCCGCATGAATCGCTCTGCCAACCCATTACTGGCCGGGTGGAAAGGAGCCGAGGTGGCGTGCCTAATCCCCAAGGTCCTCAGGAACACCTGGAAATCCGAGGAAGCAAATTGTGTTCCATTATCGGACACTATCACATCTGGCAGACCATGCGTTGCAAACATCCCCCTCAATGCTTGGATGGTTCCTGCTGAGGTCATGTTGCCCACAGGCACTACTTCCAGCCATTTAGAATGGCTGTCTACTGCTACCAGAAATGTGT
Source organism: Daboia siamensis (assembly GCA_024449315.1). Classification (NCBI taxonomy): domain Eukaryota; kingdom Metazoa; phylum Chordata; class Lepidosauria; order Squamata; family Viperidae; genus Daboia; species Daboia siamensis. Next base: position 5,113 of record JAKJMR010006892.1, on the reverse strand, counting down.
GACCTTGGAATGGGCCTGCATAGTCTATGTGCACCCTGGACCATGGGGAGTGTGTTTCCTCCCACTTGTGAACTGTTGCATGTGGCTGTTCTGGTCGTGACTTCTGGCATGTGTAACACCTTGCTACTAACTCTTCTATCTCCTTGTCCAATCCTGGCCACCACAGGTAGCTCCTTGCCAGGGCCTTCATTCTTACTATTCCTGGGTGGCCCTCGTGTAACGACTGGAGAACCCTTTCTCTGAGCCTTGTGGGGATGATGACTTTACTTCCCCACAATAGACATCCCTTGTGGTTGACAGTTCATGCCTTCTGGAGAAGTAAGCAATGAACTCTTGCCCTGGAAATTTGTCCTGCCATGCACTGCTCACCCATGATTGTACCCTGCTCAGAACCTTGTCCTTGGGGGTCTCTGTGGCTATGTCCCTTGCATTGAGGGGGCATTCTGGCAGTTCCTGTATTGCCAGTATTTGGCTGGCTGGTGCTGGGTCCGGCTCAGTATCCCTTAAGGGGAGTCTGCTGAGGCCATCTGCGTGCCCCATCTCTTTGCCCGGCCTGTGTACCAGCTTGCATGAATAAGCAGACAGGAATATGAACCAGCGTAACATCCGGGGTGACAGGATCTGTGGTGTCTGCTTCTCTGTTGTAAATAACCCTAACAATGGCTTATGGTCAGTATATATTAGAAATTCCCTACCATAAAGGTAGTCATGAAATTTCTTTACTCCTGCAACCACTGCCAGTGCCTCCTTGTCTATCTGCGCATAATTTCTCTCTGCAGCTGACAGGGTCCTAGAGTAGTATGCGATGGGGGCCTGGATTCCGTCCTCCCCTAAATGGCTGAGGACTGCCCCAATCCCAAAAGGGGATGCATCGCACGCAATGCAGATTGGCTTGTCCTCTTTGAAATGTGTGACTGTAGCATTGCCTGCTAACAAGTCCTTCAGTGAGTTGAACGCGTTTGTGTGTGTGTGTGACCAGTCCCAGTGTGCCTGCTTGTCCAGCAGCCTGTGTAACGGTTCTGCAATGGTTGCCTTGTGTGGCAGGAATGCGTGATAAAAGTTGAGGAGGCCCAGGAATGCCTGCAACTCAGACTTGTTTTTGGGAATTGGGGCTTCCTTGATTGCCCTGACCTTGGATGCAGCTGGGTGGATGCCCCGAGCATCGATCCTGAACCCCAGGAACTCTGTCTCCTTCACCCCAATCTTGCATTTTTCCCTTTTTAGTTTCAGACCTGTAGCCCTAAACCTCTGTAGCACAGCTTTCAATCAGTCTGCCAAGACGTCCTCCGAGCTACCTGCAATTAGGACGTCATCGAAATAGGGGTAAACCCCAGGTATTCCCTTGAGGGTTCTTTCCATCACCTCCTGGAAAATTCCAGGAGCTACGCTAACCCCGAACTGCAGTCGGTCTACCCGGAACACCCCCTTATGTGTTATGATCGTTTGCGCTTCTGCCGCCTCCGGGTCAACCAGTAGCTGCTGGTAAGCTTGGGCCAGATCCAGTTTAGCGAATACCGACCCGCCTTGCAGGGACACAAGAATGCTGCTTACCGCAGGGACTGGGTATGAATGAGCACTCAGAGCCCGGTTGATTGTCCCCTTATAGTCAGCGCAAATTCTAATTTTGCTGTTTGCCTTGAGCGGTGTTATGATGGGGGTTTCCCATTCCGCTCCATCGACTGGCGTTAGCACCCCCTGGTCTACCAGCTTATCCAATTCCCGCTCTATCTTATGCTTTAGTGCAAACGGAACTCTCCTGGCCTTCATCCTTATGGGTTGCACCTGGGGGTTTAATTTAAACGAGATTGGGGGACCTGTGTACCTTCCCAGCTGCCCGTCGAACACGTCCACAAAATCCTTGCAGACAGCTTCAAGGGAAAGGCAGCTCCACGTCTGGTGAATCCCCGTGATTCTGATGCCCAGCACATTGAACCACCCTAGCCCCACGAGGCTGGTCCGCTGCCCTTCGACGACCAGTACACTTAATTTCCCCTTGAACCCTTTGTACTGAACCCTCACCAACACCTCCCCCCAGAGGTTAATGGGTGAATTTTGGAAGTCCGAGAGGATCAGTCTGGATGGCCTCAAGGGAACCCGTTGGCCGCTCCACTTGCAAATCTCCTTAAACATTCTGGTGGAGATGATGGACACGGCTGACCCTGAGTCCAGCTCCATCGTGCAGGGGACCCCTTGCAGTTTCACCCTCAATTTTATTTTCGGGGTTAGTGCCGCAGGGGTCCCTGTTAGACAAACGTCCAGCCATCCCGCCGTGTGGCTGACCGTCAGTCCCGGCAACCGCTCCCCGGTACCTGTAGTGAACTGGAACTCCGCCTCCACTTTGTGCAGGCTATCCCGCTGCTTGCCCCTGCAGACCGCCGCGATGTGCCCAGTTTTCCTGCATGCCCAACAGTTGGCTGACTTGAAACGGCAGGTAGACCGGGGATGCTGTCCTCCGCAGCTGGCACAACGGGTAGACCGGGAGCTGTTCGTACCACAGCCAGAGCACTGGGTAGACCGGGGTTGTCCGCAGCCGCTGTGCTGGGTAGACCGGGGACCGCAACCACAATGCTGGGTAGACCGGGGCCGATTCGCGCTGTAGCTGTGGAGTTGGGTAGACCGGGGACCGTTCGCTCCGCACCTGCACTCCTGGCACCTCGGGTCCGCCGCGGCTGGTCTTGGCTCCCTCACATTGTCTGGCCCTCAGGGTCAGCTTCTGCTTTGTGAAGATTTTCTGGCGCAGCTTCCTGTCCACAGACGATCCGATCCCGCAGCCAGATCTCTAGATTTTCGAAGTTACAGAGGTGAGCTGCCTGCCTCAGGGTGGCCATGTATTGCTTGGCAGACTCCCCCGGTTGCTGGTCCCGTTTCTTGAAGCAATACCGCCAGGCGATCTCGGACGTCTTGGGCTTGAAGTGCTCGGTCAGCTTCGCTAGCAACTCATTGTACCCGACGGTGTGGATGTCGTCGGGTGCACAGAGACCGACCGCCAGCTGGTACGTTTCCGTGCCACAGCTGCAGAGTAACGCCACTGCTCTCTGCCGGTCATCTTTCACCCCGTTTGCTGTAGGTAGCACTCGAGATGCCCCACGAAGACTTCCCACTCCTCTGGGTGGTTGCTATTGAAAAGGGGATACTGACCCAGTTGTGCCATTCCGCCGTCTTGGTTCTCCTGTGTTGGGATCCGGGGCTGCCGATTGGATTCCGTCCGCGGCTAGTGTTGTCCGGTGCAGGATCCCACCTTCGTCACCAGTGCAATGTTGCGTGGTCGCACAGAGAGACGGAAACTTGAGCTGGGTAGTATTCCTTTATTGGATCAGGAATGAAGCTGGAGCAAAGGGGTTACCTGGCATCTCCTTATACCTGCCCAGGTGAATCGCAACCAATAGATTCAAACCTGGGCTTCCCGCCAGTGCAGGTGGCCAATGGATTTAAACCCTGGCTTCCCGCCAGAGCTGACCATGCCCTGGGGCTGTCAACGACTCGCTCTATTCAGGCTTTCCCGCCAAAAGCGGTTATAGCCTGGAGCTGTCCAGCCCCCTGCTGTGCTGACATTCCGTGTATGCTTTAAGAGCATACACTACAATCTGCTCTGTAACTAAGATTTTTTTTTTTGCTTTAAACCATATGCATCAAGTGTTACTATGTGAAATTCAAACACACCATCAATGACATCAAATTTAATGTTTCTGAACCTCCCCTAAAAATAATGAGGCAAATTGAGTGTATTCATGTTTTTTTCACCTATGAAGATATTAAAAATAATAAAACCAAGAAGCAATTGTGAAACTTTTCACAAGATTATCTCCAAACTAGGAGTATCAAAACTGCTAGAACTTCAGTATAAAACCTCAGTGGAAGGTAATACACACTGGTACCAAAAATTGTAAAAAACAAAAAAAGAAACTTTCAAATTTCACATCTACAGTATATTTAAAGGAAATTGACTGAGCTGCCACTGACCAGAAGAGAAATCTTGGAATCATACTGAATTACTCAATAAAAATAATTTAGGATGTGACTGCTGTAAAAAAACCAAAACCAATAACAATAGCCAAGCTCCATGCTTGGAATGATGTCAAAAGGAACTAAAAATAAAAGACCTTAAAAATATAATGATCACCATTAAACAAAATCACTGTAGAAAAACTACGAAAGAGGGCATACAAAGTGATTAAGACTTTGTCTAACTTAGCACGAAGACTGATAGGGGAAAACATGATTAAAAAGTATACAGAGTCATAAATGATGTGGAAAATTACAACTGGAGAATTTTTCTTTCCTCGAACCCAAACAATATTAGAACTTGTGTCTTCTGGGAAAATCAAATGTGAACAGATTTAAAATGATGTTCTTACTGAGGGAATTTGTAATTATTTCAGAACTGGCCAGATGGCCACTCTGTAAACAGTTTAAAAGAGGGAAGAGAAGATTTCATGGAAGATTAATAATTATTTACTATATTTGGAATCACAAGTAGCCTACTTTAAGTGCTAATTGCTAAGGAGCATCAATTTTAGAAGGCCATGTCTAAGCTTCTTGAATGTATCTAGTTGTCCACAGTGGGACATATCATGATGATCTAGATAAGCTATTTGCACAGTCAAGCAAAACTCTATGAAAATTTACAGAAGTCAATCTCTACATTTCTGAATCAGGCCCAAGAGTTATTGAAATGCTTGGGATGGTTCATGTCAATGAAGGCTCATACAAAATAAACCTTTGAAGGTGCTTCCTAAAACAATCCTCTCTTTACTTCTAAAATGAAGGTCACGTTGCTTCATTTTGTGTTGACCAATATCTTGCTGGGCAAACCAGCATACTCAGAAACCTATTCCTAATATTGGAACTGCAAACTGCCGTGATCCAAGAAGTCATATTAATATAAAGTGCAAAGTCTAACCTCAGTAAAGAGACCTACAGAATAATATTTGGAAGGGACTGTGGAGATCTTTTAATACAACCACCTGCTCAAGAAGGCTTGTATCTTACCTATATTGCTCCTACACAAAGTTCATCACTAAAGTAAAGCATAGCCATTTCACATAGGCCCACTAAATAGTGATCCATAATATTATCTTAAAATCATATCCCTGTAGGTTTTCTATGATTCATT